>BOPP01000139.1:2581018-2639763 GCA_017312745.1 Gryllus bimaculatus
CGCTGACTGAACTAACAAGGTAGCGCTGCGGTCACAACCTCTCGCCACCGCTGTTAGCGCTGAACTGATGTTCACTTTTGAACCAAAGATTTACTACAAAGTGATGTATATTTTATTCGGACAGGATTCAGCTGGTAAAAATCAAAACGCTAACGTTTAAAACAGATTGTGAAATCTTTAGATAATTCTAAAAGGTGGTTCGAAGCTTGAGAAGCAGTTTCATCGCGAGCTTTTTAATTCAGTTCAAAATAATGCAATATTGCAAAAAGTTCAGATTTAGCCATGAAAACATTCTGCAGCCTAGCAGCAACCATGCAGTGTGCAAGTTTGAACATAAGTAATTAAATTATAATTATCAATGCTAAATAGCTTCTTTTTCAATATTTTCAACGAAGTAAGAGAAAATTACTAGCCTCAGAAGCAACTACTGGTAAGTAATGGAAAAACAAAACCTGCAAATGAGTGGGATTACAGATAAAATATTTCCAAAACAAGTTTTTTAGTTCAGTTAGATGATAGTTGACTTATAAATTATTACAATTTCTCTCAGAAAAACACTAATTTTTGACATTAACTATTTACTTCTGAATGTTTATGTCAGCATTTCTCAATGTTACGTCATGCAGTAAGAGTCCACTAACCTCTTAAAGTTTAGACGTAATAATATTGGCGTTTGAAATTATTATTATTATTATTATTATTATTATTATTATTTCTTGACGAGGTTATTTTTTTATGTTTAACTTCAACCTGTTTAGTGTATTTAAAGTTGGTTCAGATTCATGGTTTGTTGCATTTTCCTGAAACAACAAAGGGGGAACAACTTTATTTATTATCCCCATTTCCATTGAACATTTTACAATTTACATATGACATAGTATACTAGTAAATAAACAAAATATTTTACAAAGATAATTAAATTGTAACTTCAGTAATTACTATTAACAAATATAAAGATTTTATGTTGAACTGTTCACAGTGTTGCCAGTCCTGGAGAGTCTCTTTCCAAGTGATCAACAAATTCGTGAATTTAGTGGGTTTGACAAAACTTATTTTAAATTATTTTGATTTACATTATTGAGGAAAATTATTGTAATTAATTAATCTGTGTTTATTATAATTTTTAAAATGTTACTTACATAAAAAATAATTGATGTTGCTAATGACCTGAGCTGTTTCTAAATAATAAGAAATATAGAATAATAGGAAAATAAGCACAAATATTAAAAAATCAATAATTGTGAAGTAAAAAAGGGAAAATCAGCTATGGAAATAAATAACAGAAATAAAATATTTAATCAAGTACGGCTGTAGGCCTCCTTTAAAAATGTTCACGGGGGCACGTCTTCTCTGGCCCTCCCTCTCCGCACACCTACGCTAAATAAAAAAAACTGCTTAATACCATCGACTCGACTGACCGCAATTTGTTAATGTGTGCAACATTATAACAACCTGCAGTTTCGATCTCTTGCTTCTGGTTAAGCGTTTCTCGCTACAGGATTTGCTTATGGAATGTAATTTAAATCTCCCTGAATTAAATGAGCGAACTGGAAAGATGAGACAAGTCTCCGAAGCTCGAAACTGCAAAGAATTAAGTGTCTACTCTGAGATGTCTGATGTTATTAAGTAAAATTATGTTGTCCAACAGTTCCGGAAGTTTCTCCCGTACTGCACGACCAAGATGGTACCGCAAAAATGACATGTAATACTGCGCATTTACAGTGTGACCCTCACGAACTGAATGAACACCTCGCTTGTCGAATGCTGAAATCATGACCAATTCGTGGGTGGCGGATTTAACAAGCGCTGTGACTCCTTGAAGATACTCATCAGTTGCATCATATCCATATGTTATTAGTTTTAACGCTATCTCTCTATATAAAAATGGGTGTTGTTATATGAAAAAGGCGTAATCACGGACACCGTGACTAATCTCCATGAAAGTTTGAACATTAACGTATTTTCAACCCAGAAAGTTTATGTGCTGTTGATTTTGATGTAACTGTACTAGATGGCGTTGCAGAAAAAAAATACACTTCATTTTAATTCAATTTCCTTTCAAACACCGCTCACTCGGGTTTCATTGTTGCGGAGCGTTGCCGTGTGACTCAGGGCGAGGCCCAGGAGAACCGGACGGGCGAGAGACAGAGACCTGAGACGGAGAGAGAAGAACAGACACGAAGAGAGACAGAGATAAACAGAGTAGACGGAGATAGAGAGGGAGAGAAAGAGAGGCCTCTGTAAGTAGACAGAGAGAGTGAGAGACAGCCAGGGACAGAGAGTGTCACAGAGTGTCACAAACAGAGAGAGAGAGAGAGAGAAACACAGAGAGAGACAGAAACACAGAGAGAGAGCGAAACAGAGAGAGAGAGAGACAAACACAGAGAGAGAGACAGAAACACAGAGAGAGAGAGACAGAAACACAGAGAGAGAGAGTCAGCTAGAGACAGGCGGACCGAAGGAAGCGGGACAGACGCACAGAAACATAGGGAAAAGCAGAGTCGCATAGAGAGAAAGAGATAGAGACGCAGAGGGAGAGAATCAGAGTCGCAAAGAGAGAGAGAATCAGAGACGCAAAGAGAGAGAAATAGACACATACAACAGAGAGAGATATAGACAGAGTCAAGTTACAGACATGCAGAGAGAGGCAAGGGATAGACAAAAACACAGAGAGGGACAAGGTCAGAGAGACGGGGAGAGGGGCAGAGACAGAGAGAGGCAGACAGAGACAGAGAGATAGAGACAGACAAGGACACAATCAGACAGAGACAGGGTCAGAGACGGAGAGAAAGAGGCGAAGAGGAAGAGACGAAGAGAGACGGAGGGAGGGAGTCGGAGAGAGAGAGTCGGAGGGAGAGACGGAGAAACATGGTGAGAGACGAAGAGTATCGGGGATGGAGTCGGAGAGGGAATCGGAGATAGAATCGGAGAGGGAATCGGAGATAGAGTCGGAGAGGGAATCGGAGATAGAGAGGGAGTTGGAGAGAGGGAGTCGGTGAGAGGGTGTCGGAGAGAGAGAGACGGACACAAGGATTGAAAATAAAACTAGTGGTGCTACAGAACTTTCCCGTATTAGTTTTTTATTTCTTTTGGTCTCGGCAAGCTATTCGGACTAGCCACATACTCTTCCCAGCTGCCATCTATCGCTGCCCAAAGTAAACGTTCTTTATTTTCCCAATTTTCGGTTTCCTAATAGAAGAACTGAAATATTATTTTAAAAATATTAAAGAACAGTAAAACCTTGTCCTAAATGGCAATTTTCTTTTAAAAAATTTTAATTTTTGAAATGAAAATTACGTTTAAGCGCTACTGTAAATTCGAAATTTGAAGCACTTGTTCACATAACTTTTCTTACTTTTACTCAAACTTACTTTTTCTCACAACTTTTGAGTTTTTGGAAAACTTTATTAGAAGTCATTTAACACACATTAACTCACAAATACAACAGTCTTTACAAATTGGTGGAAATGTGCATATTAACTGCGTGAGAGACCATCCAAAAAATTACATTTGTATAATTTTATAAAAACAAAAAATACCCCAAAATGAACTTTACGTCATATTAAATAGTTCAATTAGCACTATCCGTTCGAAATGTTTGAAGACAAAGTTTTGCTGTCAAAGTTGCCTTTGAGTGTTACTGGAAATGCGAAATTGTGTGCTAGTTTTCACAGAAAATGGTTGAGTTTTGGAGGAACTATATAACATTATTTAAAACATATGTGCTCATAAATATAATAGTGTGAACAAATCGCCACTAATATAAATCTTAACGACATGAGAGACACGTCAAAAAAGTCATTTTTGTAATTTTTGAAAAAAAAACAAAGGAATAGATCAATATGGCGTTCATCTCATACAGTACATTTAGCACTATCCATACCAAAAAATTAAAGAAAATTTGGAGCCGTTATTGAGAAAATATTGCTTTTGTAATTTTTTTTAAAATATGAAATAGGGCACGTAATATTACGCGAATACTACTCAAAGTTTCAAAAAATATACAAGACCTTAATAAAAGAACTAATTATGGACAACAAATTTAATTTGAAAAAATCTTCAAATGTTTAGTTGTAGTAGTAACCGAAAAAATTCATACTTTTACCACTTTCGAAAATCCAGACTTAATCGTGAAAATTGGGCGTATGCCCCTTTCATGAGTGTGTGTTACTCTATTCTTACAAGAGATTTAAAGAAAAAAATTGGTGACGTTTTCGAGAAAATTTTGATAATGTTCGGAAGGCTTCATGTAAAGTACTCCCAAATTTTAAAGAATGTTTTTCAAAATCTCAGAGCTTCGACTCGAGTCAGATGGACAGAGGTTTCTTGAATTTGGAAAAAATATTACGCATGGTTAGGAACAAGTAGTGTTCACAGATGGACGTTTTGCCGTCAATTGATTTTTCATTATCAAAGACCCACAAACCAGGGATTTTGGCTACACCACGAGTTAGTTTTTTTTCTCCTAATGTAGCACCTTTATCCACTTTTTTGTTATCAATGCCCAACAATGATTTTTTCTGCCGAAAATCTACCGGTTTTTCGCGCACCATTACATAACTTACCCTATATTACGTATATTACTCCGTATATACGTATGTGTACGGGAAAGTAAAACCCGGGCAACGCTAAGTAGTAGTTTGCTAGTATAATTTAAAATTATAACGTTAAAATGCTTTTAATTTTTATTTTCTCTTATTATTATTGTCTCTCAGAAAATTTCTTTGCCGGGCCCTGATACCGAAAACGTGATTAAAAGCAGTTGCTAAATTAAGAAAAAAATCCTTTATCACGTGGAAATCACGCCAGAATTCCTGTTTTGTGTGTCCTTGATTCCGAAAAATCAAGTGACGGCAAAACGTCAGTCAGTCCGTCTGTGTACACTACTAGCGCCTAAACCATGTGTAGGAGGTTTTCCAAATTGAAGAAACCCGTGTTCATCTGGTTCTAGTTAAAGCTTTGAAATTTTGAAAAACATTATTTATGATTTTGGGTTACTTTACATGCAGCCCCTGGGACATTTTCAAAATGTTCTCTAAAACAGCTCCAATTTTTTTTAAATTTCTTGTTTTAAATGTTCTCGCTTCGCTCAGTAAATTTTCAACCGCATTTATGCGGGAGCCAAGCGGATTATTTACCCTCGTTTCTGTTGGCGGGCCTCTTTGCACGTTCCGTGTGAATGTCGCGCGTCGTCTCGGTGTTCGGCGCCGCCCCTTCCAGAAGAGGCGGTGAACACAGGGGCTCCTGCGTGGCCGTTTGATGTCGCCGCGCTTACACGCGGGGCTCATAACTTCAATCGGCGTCTCCAAGCTCTAGGCAGTCACGGTGATCATCGGCGATGAATGGAAGTCAAACAACTTCTCTCCGCAATAGTGCTTCGAATGCTACTTGATTGATCTAGCAATCGAAGTGAATAATCGTCGACCGAACTATCGAATCGAATTGAATCAATTGTTTCTCATGGCCGACAGTCAAAACATCGAGTGACTTTTTACCCGTGGCCTGTTTCAAAGCCACATCTAGTCGAGATCGAACACGTGTCCGGCCGTCTCAACCATCAAAGTCTATTATCGACCACTCCGCGACGTTCCAGCCAATCTCAGTGAATCGACTACTCCGGCGCGTCTCCAGCCATCAAGTGCTTAACCGAGGCGGCGGCCTAGTATAACATCCAACCTCGGTACCTCCTCCTCCAAGAAGATAGTGTAATCTCCCATAACGCGGGTTGAATTTCCCGGACAGGTGGAGGGGTTGTCTGACGAATCACACGCGGAACCTTTCTTAAACAGGCAGAATGTCGTTTCTGTGTAAAAGCAACTATAGGCTTTTTTTTTCTTCGCACGTGCGGCCCCGCTGACCGTTGAGTTGTAAAATTCCCCCCCCCGAGGAGACCTGAGCTCAGCGTTGGGTTCATTTTATGAGCGGTGCTTGAATGGCGAGCACACGTTGACATATTGGCGGGGTGTTCCTGCCATAGAAACGTTTCTAGAATCCTCGCCTCAATAGAGCGGATCGGCGGCGAATGCCCTACGACCCCTTCCTCAGCAGCTGCGTCGCGGCGTCTGGCTATTTTTTTCTTTTTTTCTGTACATTTTCCAACCGCAGGAGATTGTACGCGTTACAATATATATAGTATAGTTAGTATATATAGTAGTATAAATATACTATTATAAGATATGTATATTATAATATTATATCGCGCACGCACGCACGCGCGTGCGCAATAATTGCATTCATTCCGTTTTGTATGAAGAGAAGAAACAAATAATTGATAATGGGCGACCGTGTTCTATTCTAAGAATATTTCCGAATTTAATTTTTAAAACGAGAACCAAAGAATGGGAAAAGCCTCGAGCATGTCTTTTTACATACTTTAAAATGTATTATTCCAATCTTTGCAATAGAAAATACAACATCCACAATTGTTTTAGGTTTCTTTAGAAACAGCTGTGATCATTAAACGCCACAATTATTTTAATTAGTAACAACGTTATACATGCATTCAAAATACACCTCACCTTATTACACCTTGATTGAAGAATTGATTCGAAACTAAGTCAGCTATACAGAAAGTCTCAGAATAAATTAAACTTCTAGGGGGTGTAGAGGGGTCAAACTGATCACTTGTCGCCATGAACATGTGGTGGAAATGTAATACAACGAAGTTTATGCGAAATTTACCCGTGATTAGTAGACAACTTACTTTTACTTTTAATAACGTGAATATTTGATTAACATGTGGGGAACAAATTAACATGTGGGCCTTTAACCGGAAGAGAGGAAAGTAAAAGTACTCGTATAATAATTAAAACTCAGTTTCATAATCCTTGTTTCAAAAGAACGATTTTTCCTCCTAATTTTTGTGTATTGTAGTCACTTTAATAAGTGTTCATTTATTAATATTTTACTCTTTCCTTACTGAAGTCGTAAAGCCTTTTTTCGAGAAACCTCCCTCACACCCTCTACACGTAACTGTTACAGTCGTTAATACTGTGGCGCTCTCCAATAGCAACGTACTGAACTTGGAGACTAGGTTATTATTTGGCCGTGTTTTCAGCAGCGTTGTTTTAACTTTTCTTGAAATAAAATTAAACAAGACTGTAGACAATAGGTCGTAAACACGACAAAAATATTAATTTTGCAATTTTTACATTTCTGACGTAATTGACCGAGGAAAATATTTGTAAAGGAATCATATCGTCACAACAAAATACAATCACATGTTAGACTGTGCTTATAGGCCTTATAAATGTCAACTCCACGAGCGCATGGATTTTGTACAAAGTTACTTGTTTATTCACTGAATCAGATGTTATTGGTATGCAGTTGGTATGGGAAGTAGGTTGGGGAAGTTCTTGAATTCGTGTATAATCTGGAACGCTTGACATTGACGTATAGTGTGACGGAATTTGACATTTCACGTTTACGTCGTGGTTTGTCTTCTCTGCGAAACGGCGTGTTGAAAGTGTCAATGTACCAGTAGTCCACTGTGCCGGTATTACATATATACTGCTAACTTCATAGTGAATAAATGTGTTATTTATCCGAATTTTGGCATTCTTCTTTCCACTCAGAGCTGAAATATCTATTACTTTAGACAATCGATTGTGCCGGCAATTATGTCCGATGCTAATGCAGATGTAACATTGGAAGCAGAAAATCCTCAAGATGGCAATGTGTCAGAATTTGACATTAAAATTCGGGGAGAATGGGACATAACTACTCCCAAAAAATCTGAAGTATTTTACAATAAAGCTTTCGCCCTAAATAGGTTAATTTTCTGTCAGTTATTTCCCGTGTAAATGTTTCCAGAAATTAAAATATTTTATCCTGAGTGTAGCCTATTTATAATATTGTTTTTGTTGAACAGGGCAATTATTAGTACTGCATTGGCAGCATACATGGATTTGGGTGTATCAGTATTTGACCCTGTTCGATGCCTAGATGGCATTGGATCAACAGGCATTGGAGGTTTACTATGGAAAAAGTATTTCCCCACTGGTATCAATGTTACCATCAATGATACTCATCCAAAAGCTTATGAATACATTAAAGAAAATGCTACTCAGAATAATTTGGAGGTTACTGTCTTAAATAAGGATACGTGTGTGTTGTTGCATGAACAGACTTTTAATTTCATGTAAGTTTTCCATTTGACAGATTTTCAATCACCTAGGTTTCTTTCATAGGTTCTTTTTAAAATAACTAAACCTGATTTTCAAAGAATGTTTAGGACTAAGTTGTGTAATAAAACAGTGCAATAGCTATTAAAATAAAATAAAAATTTAAACACAAATGATGAAAAAATATTTAGTTTTGTGGGAAAAAGCACAAAGAGAAAGTTCTCTGTCTGGTATTCTTGGTTGCAGCCTTTGGAATATTTGTATTCTCTCACATGTCTGTCTGTTCTCAAGTTTCATATTGTTTGTCCCCTTCCTGAACTGCCAAATATATATAAGAATCAAAAGGTGCTAAAAATTCTAATATCTAGGGAGGAGCTAGGCTTTTCCAATTTTATCCTCAAAAATACTAATCTTTCAGGAGAATATTTGTAGTTGCTAGCTGGTAAAATCTCCCAGCATAAAAACCAATTTTGCATTGGCTGTGAGTAAACAAAATTTAAACTCAAAGTAGTCTGATATCAGTTTCCCATGATATTTTTCTCCTTTGCAGTTTAATACTTCATAATTGTTTAAATAAATGAAGCATTTGGTTATAGACATTGGTAGGCTTTCTTACTTAGGACATGGCTCTAGATATGATTCCTGTTGGAGTTATTAGCAGAGTTGTAACTACAAGTGTAATGCACCGTATTTTGTGTACTAGAGATTTTATTTTTTTAAATTAATCTTTGTTGCTAATACTTACATTTTTGTTTCTCAATTTATATTTTTACTCCTTAAGAGTATTGAAACAGGAATAAAAAAAACATTTGATTGCACACATTTATCAAAAAATGTTTCTTTAAATTAAAATATATTAAACTACTTTAAGTATTAAGAAAATAATCATCTGTAACTAGAAATAAAGTGGTTGTGGTTGAAAGAGAAGACAGTTTCAAATTGTAGCCCTGGTAATTACACATTTATTTTTAATGTAATGACCACCAAAAAGTAATTATAACTTATTGTAATTCAAGCAGAAATTTGTTCTGCTATGACAAAGGAAAGTGATAAACCATAAAGAATTTTTTTTTCTCAAGCCTAATGTAAGACACAAGTTCACTCATTAGAAGTGAATTTGTGTCTATGATAAGCCTCATATCTTTACAACCAAGATGAGTTGCACTAGGTAAACCTACCATACATAGTTCCAAATTAATCCTGATGTCTTAGAGTAACAATAAAATCAGTGTAATTTTATTCAGGATCTAGTATCAACCAAACAAGATAATACAGGTTTGAAAACCACAAATTTGCAAGTACTGTGTCTAATCAACACAATCATTTATATCATATATTTTATCCCAATATTTTGTATAATTTTTACCCTGTTTAACTCTTGAAAAATTAATTTTTAACATCATGTTTCAATAAGTTTGCATTTGTTTCTCCAATTTCTCTTATCTTTCTCAAGCAAAACAAGACTTTAGTTAATAACTCTTATAAAACTGGAACACTATTAATTATTCCCAACAAGGAGTGCAGTTCAGTGGGTAATGATGGATAATATTAATGAAGGGCTATGCGCAAAGTTTTCTCCTTTCTTTAATTAATAGTTGCCTATATATTCATGTACGTTTTTTATTTCCTTCTTCCCCTACATATCCATACATCACTTTGACTCTCCTGCACAAATCAGTTGTTGTTGGCAGCACCAGAATTTACCAGAGTGTAGTTAGAGTACCAATGAAAATAAAAAGGAACATGTTGTTTTATATGACTTGCAGAGATGAACTCAAAGAACCTTTTAAAAATCGAATTAGACTTATTAATCCACAAACACTTGTATTTATTTATAATGCTACTTCATTCTGGAGAGCGTAGGCTTCTGCAGCTGGTGTCAATAGCTTCTTGACTGTCCGAGAAACGTCATGTACTAGACATAGGTTTCGATTTGTCCAGAGAAAGGTCACAGAATGTCAGCCAAAACGTTGGCACCTGTGCCTAGGACACAACTTCTCCCGAACAATCAAGTAGCTACTTCTTTATACTTGTACTCAATTACTAGACACAACCTATTCACACAAAAACAAATGTAGTCATGCAAATACATTTATAATATGAACATCACCATTGTATATAAATGTGGAACCTTCAACCTCCAAGTTTTTTTATTTTGTTGGCAGTTCTCTGGATTGTCACACAGAAGCAGCTTTTTATTTTGATTCTATATTTCGAAATCTTCCAAAATTTGGATTTTTAGCTATTACAACTAAGGATGATGCTTCATTGCATGGCATGTCCCCTAAAGCATTAAGAAATTATGGAGGTTTCATATCAAGAACTGCTTATTCCAAGGAATTGGCAATTCGATTATTTTTGGCTGCTCTTGCAAGGTATGTTCAAATATAAATTCAGTTGGTAACAATCAGAACTTCATTTCTTTTCTTTTTCTTCTCCCTTGTATTACAAAATTAATTTTCATTTTAGGGCAGCTGCACTTCATAATAAGGATATCGAAGTGCTCTGCAGTGTATCATGGAAATCTTCATTCACAGTGCTAGTAATGGTGAAGAGAGGAGCTAAAAAGAGTCTAAGTAATATTAGACGTTTGATTCATTGCAACATGTGTGAAGACCGTGCCTTTTATCCAATCTCAAATCATCCAATAGGTAAAAGTTTTGGAGCAATGTTCATTATTGATTAAACATTCTATGAAGTTTTTCTAGTGTTGATATTCATTGACATAAATTGCAGCTTAAATACTTCATAGCATTACAGGTTCAAAGATTTATATGTAACCTGCAATTTATTAATTTTTATTACATATTTTTACATGTCATTTACAATGCTGAAACAATTGCTAGTGCCTTAATAGCAAACCATAAATCAGAGTATCAATTTAGAGTATGTAACATACCAAATTGATATAAACTTTTCTCATAAAATTGAACTTCATCACTAACTAAAACTAATTAAACCATTTTTTAAATTTTTTCTTAGAAAATCCATCCTCTCTCTTGGGCTGTGGTTGTCCAGCACGAATGCCAGGGAAAGTTGCAATAGAGTTGGGTCCAGTGTGGTGTGCTGAGATTTTTAATGTCGATTTTCTGAGTTTAATGCTCTCCAAATGTAAGAAATTTCCATGGCAGCACACAGTAGAAGCTCTGCTCCAGCAGCTTCTAAATGAAGCAAGGTAAGATAGCCAAAATTTCAGGTTGAGTTTTATTACAGTCAATCATGATTTAGTTTTATTGTGTGAATATCACATACAGACAAATTAACTTTTGAAACATTCTCTGATTCTATTCTTCCTTAAGACATGGTTTTTGAGCATTTCTCTCAGCAGTTACTTTCCAAAGTTATAAAAAAAAATCAAAATAAATGCATGGTGCTGAATGTGTTCATTGTTTGTATCAAATATTTCTTGATTTCTGAATCACCCTATTAAAAAATTAATGAAGATTTAAACTGTGGTATGTGAGCACAATATTTTTCATAAGCTATGCTGGAAAGGAAAAGTGTAAATAACACTGATTCAGATGATTAAATATTTCTTTATATAATTTCTCTTCATTTAGAATTAGCTGTCCAAGAGTGGTCCTTGAGATACGAGTTTTCTTTACAGTAGTTCCTGTATTATAAGGAATTGTAATATTGAAGTATTCTTCTATGTGAAATTTATTTGCAATAAATATTTAGGAAAAAATTCCTGATCAAATTATATACAAAATAAGGAAGTTATTCTTGATGACAAATATTTCTGCAAATTTCACCTAAGCAAAATATTAATGTCAATTTGGAAAATACCTCAGCCACAAAAATGGAGGAGGGGGGTAAGACGCTTCAGCCACAAGTTCTCCCCAACAACTTGGCCACATATTTGTATGGCGTTACAGAGATTACTTAATAAAACAACCACCAAACAGACCTGGTATTTCAAATTTTAAAACTCAGATATCATAATTTGGTTGGACAGAGAGGTTATAAAGGACCAAATTAATTATTGGTCCAGTTGAGGTGATTTCTAATCTGAGCTTTGAAACACATTGACCTTATGGAATTAAGTAAGTTCCAAAAATTCATCTTTTAAAAAGATGGTCATTATACATTGATTTCCCCTGGAATTTTTATATTGTAATTTTTTTCCTCCGAATGTCCAGTTTCTATCGTATGAAAATAAATTACTATCTTTGTTTTCTTCGCTGTAAAATGAGCACCCGACGAAATATATTAATGAGTGACACAGTGCATTACAAAGTCTTTGACATAAAGTTAGAAAATTTTGTGTTTACAAATTTCAAGAAATTCACACTTTTGGCATTTAAAATTCAAAAAGTTGACAAAATTAAAATAAAATAAAATATTTTTATTTTACACTTTTGACATCAGTCTCATTTTGCAATTTTGTATAAGAGCCCTAAAATATTCCGATAAGAGTATAGCCTCTGAAATTGTAGGATGCTAAGAAGCCATTTTTTGGTTTTGTTTATAGATGCAGTTCATCGAGTTGCATAGACACACTGACTGATGAAAAGGTTGAGCCTCCAAATAAAAAACTCAGATTGAGCTCTGATGAAGATACAATTGAACAAGCCCCGACATTTTATTTCAACCTTCATCGGCATTCCCCCAAAGGTCCTCAACTTCTACGAGTGGAAAAAGCGGTTCAGTGTTTGCAGAAGAAAGGTTTTAGAGCAAGTCGGACTCATTTTGATCCAGAAGCTGTGAGAACTAATGCTAGTCTGAAAGACTTGGTGGAAATTTTGCGTGAAAATTCAAGTATCAAATGAAAAAGAGAATTGAAATGTGTTTTGTTTATCTGAAAGAAAATCTTAATTTTGTGTAGAAATTATTTTTTGAATATTTGACATTAAAACAATTTGGTTGGTGCTTTGTTTACTAAAGAAGAAATCATTTGCCTGAAGTGGAAAAGAGAGAAACATGTCCTTCAGCAGTAATAACCTCTGAGGAAGAATGTTAGACTGATATTTTTCGTATTATCTATTACCTTTATTTTGCTTCTTGCCTTATTTGATTTTTTTTTTAATTAAATGATGTATCACTGTCTTGATGCTGTACTTTCAGTGCAGAAAACAAAGTAAATTATTGAGATAAATAGTTTATAACTGTATAAATAACATTGCTGTAATAAGCACAATAAACATTTGATTAATGAAAGTTAAAGATTATTTTGTAATATAACAATATTTTACATCCATTAAAATATTTTGCATGTTGCCAACATCATTCTTTAAAACCATCACTGCTGATACTATTTTATTTGAATAGGGCTACTTCCCGAGAAAATAGGGAATTTCATTAATCTGAAAATGTCTAGCAAAATCAGGGAAGCCTTTGACGAAACTTTAGAAGTTAGAGACCTTTTTGAGACAATTATATATTTATCTATTGGGTACTGACAGCTTGAGAGCACATAGTAAGGTGTTGCCAAATGCACAAGCTCTCAGATTGCTGAAAGTGTTTCCTGACCGATAAATCATCTACATCAGATATCTTAATCATCATTTACTGTCTATCAAGTCTGTATGTTTCATTTGAGTTCATGACTGAGCACTGCGCTCCATGCCTGAAACTTCTGACTTAATTGAGCCTTCAGTTATGGACGTGGGAATGTTAAAGTTCCACCAGCCATGCAGGTCGATCGGAACTACCATAATCATGGAAGCGAAAAACGATGTAATGTCAATCCGAAATTCCTGCAGTTTAGATGTTAATTCTCTTAATGATATTGGTAGGTTGCAATTTTTGGTACAATTTTTATTTGTAAAGCAAATAATGTTAATTTTGTCTTTCACAGTGAAATCAAGTAAGTATCAGATAACATGGGGTCCTATCATTTTGAGTAAATGTCTATCTCCTTCACAATAGGTAGTGCAGATATTCTGAGATACCACAGAGAAAAGGGTTCTGTTGATATCAGAACTTTCAAATTGTCCCAATTGAATTTTATTTGATATTTTGTATACCAAATAAAAAAATTAAAAAAAGAAAAAGATATTTCAACCTATAAAATCTACTATTAGCATTCACTTTAATTTTATCAATAAATGAAAGCCATTCATCTTTGTTTTCCAAAGGAAAATAAGTTTTTGAAATGCATAATATCCTGAAAGGAAAATGATTTGTAAAATGTGGAATTTATGTTTAAAAGTACCAAACATAGAAATAAACTAAATTCAGACACTTGAGAAATTCTGTTCAACTCTAATTCTGAAGCCTTTGCAATAAAAGCTATACAGTCTCCATCATTAAGATATCTTTTATATAAATATAAATATTGAATTAAGATTAATGTGACCTGCATATATTTAGTATACATTTTTCCAGTATAAGAGTATTTTGCCCTATCAAAATGCACATTGTCAGAGAAGAAAACACTACTTAACTGACTTTCTATTATTTTTTTTAAATATTTTTTTACTTTTTTCATTGCTTGGCATTAACATCTGATAGTATGGGATATGTAATTTAACTAATGAAAATTGTTAAATTACATTTCCCATGCTATCAAAATAGCATCTCTAGTTTTAGGGATGCCAATAAAGCCTAAGATGTCAGTTACATGGTTTTGTTTCTTCACTGATGATATAGAAATTAACATACTTCGAATTTCCTGTGAACGTTGGGTATATTTTCAAATAATAAGCAATTTAGTCATAAATATTATTTTATTCAGAAGAAGAGTTGAAATTTAGAAGTTAATAAATTATTCTCAATGTGGCTACAAACATTTGCTTATACTGTAATTGAAAAATTTTTAATCCAATCTGGCAATGCTCACTTCAGTTGCTCATAGCCTTACAAACGGCATGCTTTAAGAATGGTGCTCAAGCAAAAGAAGACTCGGTATATCTCATTGGATTTCCCCAGGATTCCCACATTACTTGAATAACAATTTTTTCAAGAGGAAAAATTTGTTTTTTCTGAGAGGATTATCATTACAAATTGAACACAAATATCAGACAATTATTTACATATTTATTTACATATATTTTACAAGAGAACAAAAATATTAATTAATCTTCTAATTACTGTTCATTTCTTGGGTTGCTAAAAATTCACACACTCTTCTTCCCAATGTTTTATATGCCATAGCCTGGAAGTTAAAATATTTTGATAAAGACGGCTTAGTTTCAATGTTGTGTATTAGAATTAGAAAGCATAATAAAATTAATTCTACTTTTTGAGTACGTTCAAAGTTGATTATTTCACCCACAAATTGTGTTCTTTCATGCATTCTCAATACTGCTAAAATGGTCATCAGTAGCACATGGCTTGCAGGAAAACCATTGTGCTAGGTCATTTCTGTGATTCAATGTTTGACACAGGAACAACGAGCAACATGACAATGTCTAAAATATTACATGAATTCAATAATGAAATCCAAGCAATGTGTTGGACCAATACACTGGCATCACTAACAAAACCACTTATCTGTTTGCCAAGGCCATCCATCTAAACCAACCATAGCTCAAACATAACTGTACAGTACTAAAGTTAAGGAGCCTTGGGGCTATAAAATTAGATTTTAATCTCTGAGATGCACCACTTTCAAGTGCATGATGCATGATTGATTTCAAACAGAACATTTGTTATGAATTGCATTCGTGCTTACATAATTTAGCCCTATTTTCTCAACAAATATTAATATTTATAAAGTGGAAGTGAAATTTGTCAACTGTCCATGAAATTATTTTTCTTTTGACACTTCATTTGTTTTGATTGGTTGGATATGACAACCGCAAAATGTAGGAAATTATATATATTGAGAATTGTGGGCAACATAATGACAATGCTTTTCTCTTTAATATTTGTAAACCAGAGAAAAAAACAGTCTTTGTCAATCCAGGCTTGTCTCAGTTAGTGAATGCACTTCTTGCTGCTTTCCTTTCATTAATTATAAACATGTTTGTATTGTGTTGAGATCATAACATTTGTTTTGGGAGAAATTTTGTTTTTGTTGACAATAGCTCAAAAAGCTTATTTAGACAGACATTCTCTGAAGAAATAAAACAAAACACTTCATAAAAAAATTAAAGAAGATATATTTTTATTCACTCTCCAGCAGGTTGTGAAGGGTGGAGGACCCAATTTAAAGACTGATTTGTTAGTTTTATTTTTAAGACTATTCTGTACAGGTGTTTAATGTAAATTACAAAGGTGTAATAAAAGAAAGTTCTTACTACTTTCAATATTCAGGAACTTTACAATATACCTATCCAAATTTTTCACAACCCTTAGCATAAAGAGCTTTCTTCTATTATAAGAATTTATGAATGTAGAACACAATTCAGAATTTATAAATTTTAGACATATTAATTACAAACATTTTTTGGATGCTAACCTGTACACTGTCTGGTTCAGCAATGACCACCGGCTTTCCACTATCAGTATATTTCGTTATGGCTGGGTCAAGAGGTATTTCTTGAAGAAGTGAAATACCTAGAGAGAAAAAAATAAGTATTATCAAACTTTTAAGTAATAATAATTTAGTAATATACTGAATTATCACAAGAGTCACAAATTTAGTGATACTGAAATAAACTTTTATAAAACTGTTCACATTTTGAAAGCACCAAAAACACACCATATTATCAAAACAATTGGGAAAATATTTTAAATTCAGAGTGCAACAGATGGATAAGAGGAAGAAGAAAAACAGTTCACCTAGGTTTGAGGCTAAATCCTTTGTACCATGGCCATATAATGATGAGGAATGTTGGCAATTTGGACATACAACATGACTCATATTCTCTACAATACCAACAACAGGCACTTCAAGTTTTTGAAACAATACTGCTCCCCTTTGAGTGACCTGTAAGGCAGCTTTCTGAGGAGTCGTCACTAACAGAACACCTGAAGCAAAATACACAACATAAGGGTATTTTGAAACCCAAAGGAATCTAAAATAAATATTATTTTGTAGTTCTTTTTTTTCTTCAACTCATGAAGTTTGAAACCAAAAAACAGTAGTGCCTACTGTTTAATACATAAGAACAAGTACTCATCAAATATAGTACGTCAGTCATCAAATACAGTACGTCAGTCATCAAATACTGTACAAGTACTTGAGAATGGTAGTTAAGGGTAGGGCGATATAGTGTATGTATTTTCAAAATAAGTAAACAATTCTTTGGGCAAAAATAAGATTTAAAGAGAGTGAATGGTAATTAAGAAATTATTTAATTAATTGATAATAGTGTCAATAGACAAATGGACTGGATAGGGGAGGAGCTGCAGAATGTTTGTCAGTTGTCGCAATTTTCGTTGTTGTAACTTCGCAATTTTAATATTTGCAAAGTTCCTTTTTTAAAGAAATCGAGGGGCTTAATGAATTTAAAAGTTTTGATGAGTAAACTAAAATTTTATAGTGAGTTAAATAAGTAGAACATTAGTATGAAGACATAACTAGGAGGAATTAGCATTAGTGTCTATTGAGTTTTAAAATAAACTTAACTCCCAGAAACAAAACCTGATTCTGAACAATTTACTAGATAAACATTTCTTAGTGACTCACAGGACAGTGACACTGTTGACCTAGTAAAAGGTGTCAGTACACAAGCAGATCAGCTACAATATGGCAATATGCTGCTTTCATTTCATTTGAATTATTTTTGTTAAAATATAGTAAAAAAAACTATGTGATATTTGGGAGAGAAATATATTTTATTCATATTTTATTGAACTCTTAGAATCCTTACCCCCAATCTTTTACTATATATAGATGAAAGATGAATAAAAGTTCCAACAAAGCAAGCATGCAAATCAAGGTTAGCATAATTTCAAAACTTAGATTTTTTTGCTCCCAAGTAATAGAAAACATTTGCAGCAGTAAACAAACTACAGATCTGATTTTATAGTGTTGCTAACAAAATACCAAATCGAATCCCAGACTCTACTCCTACCACTTCTAGCAAAAGAGCTGTGTATCAATAAACCCAAAAACTCCCTTCAGGCAATCGAAACTTTTTATTCCAATGAGTAATATATTTTTCCTCTTGAACTCAATAAAAATCTCAATGTCTCTCAAAGAGTGCTACATTTTCCAAAAACAAAAGGACTATGCTAACATTTAATTTCAGCAAGTAAAATTAAATTAAATATTAAAACTGAAAAAATTTTATTCATTATATTACAAATTTGGACTTTCTGTCTTTTTTGCAAACTCTTTTCCCACAGAAAAATTCAGATTTGTAAGCTTAATTTAATTTTTAAAATTTGTATTTTTAGCTTATTACATTTTCCCCCACAATCCCTGTTAAACCCAAAATAAAAAGAGAATGTGATAAGTCATTTATTTGTTTATACTTTTGGAAACAATACATCACAGAACTTTCAAAACTGAGAAAATGACAACAATGAATTGAATTTTGATGATAAAACCAATACCCTATATGTAGTTGGATGAAGGTACCTGAAATAGGAATGTTCTGGATAAGAGACAGCTGTGTGTCACCAGTCCCAGGAGGGGTATCCACAATCAAGTAGTCAAGAGATCCCCAATCTACTTGACGGAGCAGCTTTTCTATTGCACTCATTACCATCAGGCCCCGCCACACAACAGGAGATTTTTCATCCACTAGAAATCCCATGGACATGCTGCAATTTTGTTTTTTGAATGTGGGTTGCAAAAGTTATATCATATTATAAAGAACAATATTTTATTGTAAACATATCAAAAAACAAATATTTGAAATTCTAAACCAGTTACTTCTCCGGAACATGCACATCATTTTTTCTGGCTTATTCAGCAGTGGTTTTCAAATACTTAAATTTTTTTACCAGGAAAAAAAAAAGAAATTAAGATGTGAAATTTGAAGCAAATATATAATGTGATATCTTACCATGCAACTCCATAATTAACCAGAGGAATCATTTTATTTTCTGAAATAAAATATATTTTGTCTTATATTACTCACAATTTGAAATGCATCAATATGAATATTTTAATTCAGCAGACCTTTTGTTAATAATGGTGACTCTTGAACATTCATCATGAGAGGAATAGATGGTCCAAAGATGTCAGTGTCAAGAAGCCCAACAGTTTTATTAGGATTCAACAACTTCAGAGCCACGGCAAGATTAACTATTCAACCAGAAAATAAATAAATAATTATTTTAAGAAAAAATAACATAGTTATGTCAACACATTTGACAATATCAAAGCAATTAAAAAATATACAAAATAAGTTAAGGAGTAATTTTGTGAGGATCTTCAATCTTGCCTGCAGTTGTTGATTTGCCAACACCTCCCTTTCCAGATGCAACAACTACGATTTGATTCACACCAGTAATACTTTTCCTTTTTGGAAGTCCACGTGACATTAATTCTTTTTGCTTGCTTTCTATTTCTGATCTACTGGCTTTTAACCTGACCTATATACAATTGCAAAGTTGTTATTATGGTACAAATAGTGCACTGATGAAATTATTTTTGAACATAAGTTACATTCCAATTTATTCAAAATGCTCACCAAAGAACGATTAGCAAAACTCTGAATACCGCTTTTAATTCCACGAAATAACATCGTTATAATTAAAGAGTAATGAATGTGAAGATTTTAAAAATATTTAAAAATATTTTTTTTTCTTTTTTACAAAAGACAGTTGTTACCGACACTTGTTACAAAAAGTATACTTTCAAAACATCCCGCGCTTTCATAACGACTGATCCCACGGCTACCCAGTACATTTTTCTTCAGAGTGTGCAGGAAAACCAGGGAAAACCAACTAAATACGCATATGATGGGGGCGGGAGAGGGAGGAAGATATGAGAATGTGTCAGGCACCAGCACTACCAACCATTAAAAACATAAGCTTAAACTTTCAGCAAATTCTCACATTCTAAAATTATCCCATATTTGGTTCAACATAAAATTCGTCACACAAGTCCTTATTTATCACCACTGTAACATTAATAAAAATAACAACGTTGCACATTTGTTGTGTTTCTTCTGATCTGACGTTCAGTATAAGCATCCCATCCACATCCCAGCATGACCCGGACCACCGGAAGTATCAGATGTTTAGGTGGTTTTTCACGCTGTTCAACTATCGTGTTGTTGTAGAGAAGTGTAGTATTTTAATGTTGTAAATATGTGACATTTGTGATGGTGAGTAATTCTGGTGTTTTGATAGCTAGATTTGAGGAGTTAAGTGTTGCAACTAATTTAAAAATGCATTGTATTATGCAACATACTTAGCTATTGCTCTTGTCAGGTTGTAGTAAAATTGTTACTTTTTAATTTTTCGCATTAGGGATTATTTATAACAATATTTTAATGTTGCTTACATTCAAACTTGTAAACGTGCGAACTATAGATAGCAACTTTTCGTATAATTTATATCGATTACTTTTATATGTATACAAATTTGAATGTAAGGTTATGTTTTGCTTTGTCAGTTTGAATTATAAAGTGACGTTTGATTGCTTTGTATTGCAAATGCAAGAATAGTTGTTTACATCTTCTAATATTTCTGTATTTTCCTGAAATAGTGTCTTTTAAAATAATTTGTATTATCCTTTAATATGAATAACTGGATTGAATTGTTTTGTTTGCAACCCTTTTGATAAAATTAGGAACCCAGCATATTTTGCTCTGAAAATTCAATATTTTATGTAAATAGAGAATTATATGAGTAGACTATTGAGGTTATGTAATTTTGTATTGTTGCAATGTTGATTAAGCATTTGTTTTCTTAGTAGCCTAGTATTTACAACAGTTGCTAAAGATTAATGACAAATGAATTTTGAGTTCTGTGTGATTCCATTTCTTTCATGCATGCAGGAACATATTGATGAATATATGTTAAAAAAACTTTCAGAATTATTAATCAAAAATTGGTTGTTGATTACTTCTCTTTTAATGTGAGTTTTGCCTACTAAATGCAATTTAAACCTGTTCTTTATTGTCAGTTTTAAGATTATGAAGAAAAATTAACATAGTTGCTTGCACATATTCAATACTCAATATTGATGTAGTTAGTTAATGGGTCACAGATTATTATGAGACGTAGGATGTTTGGGATTATCAATTAGTAGTTAATTGTTATAAAATATTATGTTGAGTACCAAAACTTGAACTAGTTGTAGGTTGCGATCTTTCCAAGAACTTACATTTTTAGTTATAATTACTGATTTACCATTTTTTCTATTATCTTTGCATCTGCAGACAAATTAATTATGAAATGTCATTATTAACCCTATAATAATCATTTGTTGGCTTGTTCATTGTACATAATTTACATTATACTTTTGATACACTTTTGTAATTTTGATGGTTTCAAATAATGTTTGCATGGGTTCTTTGAGAGATGTGAAGTTTTATAGGAAATTATTACAAATTTCCAAAGTACCTTTTTTTCACATAAAATAGTGTATTGCACCTTTATGTCCTTCCTTAAACCTTTTTTTTATGGTTACAGAATCCCATTTCCAATTAGTGTTCCCTTGATCGTTGTGCTTTTTCATTATGGTGTGTAAAAGTAATAATTATGGAATGATCAGTGTGACTCAGTCATTCACATCAGGGATTTATGTTCATATGTGTCATGGGCAACTGTGGAAAAGGGACATGACTCCTATCCTTTCTTTGGGAATAAGATATTCCTTTACTTTATTCCCTTGACAAAACTGGGTGTTGGTGAGTGAATGTAGTATTCTTTTGATAAGTGCACCCTAGAATTGAAAGAAGCTTGAAAAAATTTTGAAAATAATTTTTCTTTGTTTCATCTTAATGCGACATTAAAGAGAATCTTTTATAATTTTTGGATGCAAAGGAAGCAAAAATTTAGATATTATGTGGCAAGGGTAATAACCAAAAGTTTTTACTTTGAAAATTGATGTAAATCAACACATTCTAATTTCTTCTGACTATTCTCCAGAATTCTCTGATTTTGAGATTTATTTATGCTTCGTTCAGTTCTTGAAAATGATTGCTGTTGGTTTTGGTTTTATGGAAAAAAATTTACAATGAAATTATATATATCTATCTTCTTTGTTTTCAGGCATGTATTTAACTGATTGGGTAGAATAGATAATGGGATTGAAAGCTGCTATTCAAGCACTGAAGTGAGTATTCATATTTAATTAATGTAATTATAATGAGACAGGTTCACTGGTAATTGTGAAGATTATTCATGTAATTAAAATCACATGATAACATTTCTAAATAGTATGAATAATTCCTTATGACTAACTCGATATGAAAAAAAAAGTGTATTGTGTCATGTTGAGTGAGGTGGTTCCATTGCAAATGGGTAACATGTGCATGTTTGCAATATGCACTTCGTATTTCATCTATTTATCCTTTTCTCAAAGATACCTCAAATTCTTTCTTACTTCCGGTGCTTCTTACTTATGTATAATGCACCATGATAAAATAACTAAGTTTACAGTTAAATGGACTTGATTCTTATTTCCATGAGGAATAAAAACAATCATTTTTCACTTCAGATTATGATACTGACTGGCTAGTCAATTATTGTTGGCAGGAATGCATTGTCATCGTAAAAAAATTAATTAGGAAAGTGGACAGAGTGGTTAAGTGAGCTTGGTGCTCAAGGAAACTTGATTAAACCTTTAAAAATTGCTCCGTAGACTATTTGTGCTGTCTCACATGTAGAGCTTGTCTAGATCCCAAAGAAGATTTTACATGCTGTAAAGTTGAGTAGAGTTAAAAAGATAATGATTAATTGCAAAAACAAATATCAGGAAAGATAACTTCAATATCAGTAAGAATATTGCCCTTTTGTAAAGCTCAAATGCTGCTTGGCTGAAAATACTGTGGGGTTACTAAAAATTTAGTCTTCAAAATACTGTCTCAACAAGATGTCTCAACAAGAGATGTCATGGCTGAGATGCCTTTAACAAGCTGCCAATAGTATTGAAGGTTTTGAGTGTAAAACACAATAATCTCACCTAAAAATTTATTATACTGAAAAATACATGTGTACAATCTCTTTACAGAGAATAAGACAGTAAAAGAACATAAATATCACAATTTAAGACAATCACTAAGTCGCTCAGTTACTGTTCATCCATGCATATTAGTTGATTGACAGCAGTCTTTCTTTACACTGCTGGATGGATCATAGGTCTTTCGCAGAGTTCACACGTGCAGGTTTCCTTTGGATTGACCTCACGTAGAAATGCTTTCGAGTTGTAACCAAGTGAAGTGTGTTTTGAGTGAGTCAAAGGTCAACCAGAGGTCACACATAAAAATAAACAGTTCTTTACACACCAAGAATGTAAAAAAAACGTTCTAAAATGCACCATGAGAAGAGAAAATATTTAATGGTGGGGGGGCCTCTTTCTTGGAATCTTGCTTGAACTTTTGGAACCTTGATGTCAGTTGTGCTGTAAGCTGGGACACTGAGTATGAAAATTCAGCCAGTATGTTCGGTATGACAATAGGGAGAATAAAACAATTGAATATTTGCATTTTTCAGTGAAATTGAAAAGGTTTCATTGTTTAGGATTTTTCTTGAGTTCCTGGGTATTCAAAGAAACCATTGACCTCTTTCACAAGGACAGAGGGTGCTTAGTTTTCTTTCAGTATCTGCAAGCATTGGAAATGAGTCTTGTAGATATCTCCAATAGAAATGGCAAAGAAAACATTTTTTTTTTTTATGCATATGTAATGCTAACTCACTAATTTGCAGTGCTGGGTTTGATGTATAGGTTGAATTCTTCTTCATTTGTACGTCAGTCGCAAGAGCAATGGGGAAGCAATTCACAAAAGTTCAAAAATGATCTTCTTGGGTTTGTGATGTGATGACTCATAATACAGACAAAATATTTTGTTTTGAGAATTGTATAAATTGTAACATAATGGTTGAGAAAAACTTCAATGTATAGGAACGGAAGTCTGCAATGTAGAATATTTAACTTGTGTAGAATCGTTGCCAGTGACTTGTATGCATGATTCTACCCTAATGTTTTATAAAGAATCCCAGTTCATGCAAGCTTTCATTTAGTGAGAAATCATGACAGTCCTCTGTTTTGATGATTTAATTTAATATTTAAATAATTTGTTCCTAATTTGTGTTGTCATTTCTGGAAAACAAACTGATTACAACTCATGAATAAATCCCCTTTTGTGATGAAACTTTAAATTTCTTATTGTTGAAATATTTATTACCTTTGCCTCTTACTTTGATTATAATGTTTTTTATCCAGGGTGTCCCAATTTATCCAAAATTCAAAGGTGTTTAGGAGAGGGGGAATTCAGACCTCCATTCCCTCATAAATATTTTTGTGATAATAAAAAAGAACTAAAAATTGTTAGCGTGAGGTTTAAAAAATGTGTATTTGAAATGATTATACTATTTTGGATAATATGGTTCTGTTAGTTTCAATAAAGTTGTTACTGGAAAGTGGGGTTTCCCTGAATTAAATCATTGGGTTCCCAAGTTCCCAAAGGAGACTTTTATTTGTTTAAATTTAATATTGAATTAAACACTTAGTAAAATATAAAGAATAGTTTTGTGTTTAGTTATTAACAGTTCAATGTCTTTCAACCAAAGATTACCAATTATGCTTAAAAACAAGTATGAATGAGGTATTCAAGCCACGCAAAATACATTTTAAAAAAGTATGTAAATGTCTTTGCTTTCCTAAGACTTGTATTGTAATAAATAGAGACTGTTTATGCAGAATAAAACACAGGAACAATTAAAAGCATTGAAGACTGAAAACAAAGTTTGTTAAAGATTTTTTTTAATAATGATTTTTAGACACCGTACTGAAAGTCACAATATTTACACTATTCTGTGTCCTTTATAAGTATCAGTGTGCTCGAAGCTCAGCTTTCAAAAAACTACTGCTTACTCTGTTTTTATGACTCTTGTATAAATTTAGTGTATGGTACGTAAAAAGTTCATGTTATATAATGTGTTTTGACATTTTCAGAAAAGCTGAAAAATTGAAAGAAAAAGTTCAAAATTCAAAGGATTTATTGAACGACAACGATGCGTGGCTATGTCAACAACAGCTGCAGGTGAGGAGAGGGTTGTAAATATATTTTTTTACCTGCATGTTTCTCTTTTTTCTTTTCTTTCATCACTGTATACAATATTATAATATACTTATTTAACATTTATGAATTTTCTAGCGCATTTATCAACAAGTTCTCATCTTGGACTTAGAGTATGCCCTAGACCGAAAAGTTGAACAGGAACTATGGAACCATGGATTCAAGAATTATATTGGAACTCTGCAAAACTTAGCAAAGGACAAAAAGGTATGAAATTTATTTCAAAGATAATATGTAATAGAAAATTTAAATAAAAATTTGCATAATTGATCTCGTTTTTAATTTCCATTTCTTCTTTTTTTTTAATAGAATCCAAAACGTCCAGAATCCCAAGCTATGTTATCATGGTGTTTGGAGGCTGCTAGTGGTTTTTATTTAACATTATTGCAAGAAATTTGTACAGCTTTTGATTTAGATTTACCCTTTCGAAGGTAAGGAATGTTGATAGATAATGCCTAGGATTATGCTGAAAAATTCATATGTTATTACTTTCAGTACTACATTATTTTAACTTTAATATAGATTAATGATCCTTGAGTTATGCAGACCTACCCGCTGAGGTGGCTCAGGACATTAACTGATGTCAGTGCAGTGCCTCTTACTGGGAGTTCCTAGGGTTTGAGTGCCAATGGTGGCAGGATTTTTGACTCTGGCTGTGAAGCTAGGTTCAGTTCAGCCATTGTCCAGAGAAGATTTCTAGTAATCAGCTGTTCTAATTGTTAGTTTACCATGGTTTTTCTGATCAGCACCAGACAAATGACGGGATAGTACTCTAACAAGCATGCCATGGACCATGCATGATTGTTCCTTCCTCTTCCTTGTTTTATCCTCAATGCAACATCCACATACTTACTTACATTCACTACACTACCATATATTGAGAACGAAGAAATCATTGGCTGAGACATGTTCTGCTTGGGGGAGATGCCCCAACGGGGAAACCCTGCAAGGCAACTTGTAGGTGATCGTTGGTTCACACCATCCAGTCTGAAAAGAACACCACCACTTCCCAGGTTGAGACACAAACTACACTTATGGGACTAAAGTCCATAGCAGTTGACCCACTCAGAAATACGAAAAAGTTAATCTATCCATTAAGTGGACCTCAAGGCAAATTTAAAATAAAGGTATTTTATTTTACATATTTACAGAATCAAATCATACTGAATGTCACTCGCAGAACATTGAGTGAACGTCCCAGTAAATAATTTTAATTTTTTTATCATCATCAACATCATCACCATCATCATCATGAACTGCAGGTGTTTAGGTATTATCCTGATCCTGTTTGTGCTAGTTCAGTAGACCTAGTAGATTAATTTTCTTGGTGTTCCTGACTTTTCCATCTCTTTATAGGTCTTCCAATGTCTGTTTTTTATCTAACATACTTATTCTTTGTTGTTTGTAAATAAGTGCACTTATTACATTCTCCTCTCATTCACATATATTCTTGTAAAGATTTGTCATTCCAGCTTTGACTGCAACATAAAATCTAATGGTGGTATATGAAAGGTTGCATTTAATTTCTTGATGTTCATTTTTGTTGTTACATTTTATATCCACATTCCCTATGAGAACTCAAAACTATGAATCAAAATGTCAACAACTTTAATCACTTCGCGAGTTGATATCCAGTATGATTTGATTATGTGTATTGTAATACTTCTATTTTAATTTTTTGGTGGCCCTCATGTATGCCTGCCCAACTCAAAGGTCGTTAATCTGTATTTTGTGAATATTTAAAGTGCAGACAGAAATGTATGTTTCTTTTACGTTACTTTGGCTTATTCAGGAAAGGATCGGTGTTTGGCAGTGGAAAAATTTTACGTGCAGTAGAACACCTCAGTCAGCCTCATAAAAGTTCCTGCTACTACATCTGCCAGCATTGTTTGGTTCATTTGGGGGATATTGCTCGATATCGTAATCAGAGTCGCCAAGCTGAAGCATTTTACAGGTTTGGCATTTAATGAAGTTTCTCATCTTGTAAGTAATTATTTCATAAAACAGTAAATATCAAAATATTGCATTGAATTTCTTGCAGGCATGCAGTTCAATTAGCACCACACTCTGGACAACCTTACAATCAATTGGCTCTCCTGGAAGCTAGTCGTGGAGACAGGTTGAGCACTGTGTTTCATTATGTGCGTAGTGTAGAAGTTCGCCATCCGTTTCCAGCAGCTGCCACTAACCTGGCTCGCACGTTAACTAAGAGTGGTGAAGAACAGTATGTATCTTACACTTATAGAAAGAGTACTTTCTCTATATCTAATAAAATGATTCATAAATATTTTAATAAATGGTTCATTTTGATTTTACTTGCTGACCAACTGGCAACTACCTTTATTTATTCACATGCTTTGAAGTAGGGTTGAAACTAATGGATCACTTTCTGGTAAACTATTTTTTATTTCAGACTTAATGTAGAAGGGCGCAACAAATTATCAACATCAGAGTATATATCAGTGTTTTTGAAATTGCATGGTATTCTCTATGCTGGCACTGACCTAAATCTTGCAGAAAAGTATGTAAAGATTTTGACTACTACTCTGACTGCCCATGTAGCTACAGAGAGTTTAACTTCTTGGAAATTTGTTCAGGTATGACTTACATTCTTGTATATACCCTGTTTGTATGAATTTTTTTTAAAAAAAGTACCTAACCAACGCAAAACAAGGTAGCATGATGCTAGCATGATGCGTGTGTGGGGGTTGACATAGAATAAGGTGTTTGAATATCTTAGCCTAGTCCCCTGATTTACAGTGATTTCCATTAAGTCAGTTTATTTCAGTATAAACTGTATGTTAATGGATGATGAACATTTTAAATTAGAAGTTAAGAAATGCACCGAATTATTACCCAAACATCACACAGATACCACCATTATTAGATTCTTAAGCAGAGTATATCAAGAGGAAGATACTCCATAATAAACAAACTGAACAACAAAAGGGATTAAAGCTAAATGTACATGTCAGGAATAGCTCAGTTCAGGAATTCTTTTTGATGAATATAAACAGCCAAGAAACATTGTAAGCATATAGTGGTCTGTACATACTGGTGTGTGTGTGTGTGGGGGGGGGGGGGAATTCTACAAGGTTCTAGAGAAATTACTTACTAAGGTAGAAAGTACTACATATCGATCAATGTAAGAACAAAAATAACTATTTGTTAGTGAATACACAAAAGTAAACACCAGAAATAGAAGTGTTAAATGAAGAAAGACCACAACAATACAGGGAAACTCTATGTATACGTTTTGCACTTACACGTTTTTCACGTTTATACATTTCTTTTTGAAAGTTCTGAATAAATTCCTACACTTCCTATGCTGAATTATTTCAGATGTGGATTTTATGTTCATACGTTTTCACACGTATATGTTCATAACTAAAGTCCCTTTAAGGCCATATAAAGTCCAAATCATAATGACATAGGTGACCAATAAGTGAGAACGTTTATGTTATCACAGAGGCTCAAGAAATTTTTGTTTTGAATCCTACTGAATTCTGGATGTTCAATTTCATCGCTATGCTGGGTGGTTCGACTGGTTTCAATTCTATGTTTTGGAATGTTGGCCAAAACTACTGGATAAAAGGATAGAGGCACTAGAGTTGTCTGTTGCAACTTTGCTTATACCATATGTGGCAGTGCCTATGTATGTGTGCAGGGGTATGAGTCTTCGTGCGAGTAGGGGAGAGTGGTGCCTGGCCACACTCGGTGGAGAAAGTGTGTGTTCATAAAATAATCCATAGTTATGCCATGAAATGTAATATGTGAAAAGAAAAGATTATTTGCATATATCAACCAAAACATTCTCGTTATTTTAAAGGAAAAGAGTCATTAAAAATGTAATGTAATATTCAAATTTTGTATGTAATTCTTTCACTTAACTTGCATATTGGATAATAAAGTAATATTTTAACAAATATGCAAAATTTTATGTTTAATAATTCTGCCCTGAAATAATCCAAACCAATATAATTTCTTATTTTTCTGCAGATGCTAGCTGTCAATTTGTTTGCTTTGCATCATGCTGGGGGTGCATTGCAGAATGATAAGTCATTTCTTGCTGTACCGGATGAGCAATTGACAAAGGAAGAGAGTCAGTCTCGCCACCTCATTTTGGATATCATGGCAGGTTCCTTAAGTGCTCTTTTGTTACCGGTTTATACCCTAAAAGAAGGTGAAGCTCTTCTCGAATACTTTGCCTTACCTGCAAGTAAGTCAATTGTTTGTATCATTTTGTGTAAATTTGTTAGCAATTATAACAATGTTTTAAAGGTATATTTCTTATTATACTCTCTTTAGTTAAATTAACTTTGGATTGGATTCGTTTGGAGCCCAAAGTTCTTCTTGATACAGCATTTACTACCCGTCTTCAAATATGGCCAAGTTTGTGCAAATTGCTTAATGGGCTGCAGTCATCCGTTGTTGATTTACCAGAGAAATGTAAGTTGGTTTTCTGAATACTCTTGTAGTACTTTATAAATGTTACTCAATAACATCTTTATAATGATTTTTCCCGTAATTTTGTTGAGGTAAATAATTTATTTGATTCAATATTTTCATTTCAGATTATTCTGTTCCTTTGCCTGAGGACAGGGATTTGCAAGGATTTCTTCCTTTGGAAAAAGTATTTAATGGATTAAGGTTTGTTGAGAACATTTTTCAACGTTTTCTTGTTATTAAAACTTCTCTAAGTTGCATGAACCGTTTTTGTGTGTGTGTGTTTAGTACGTAGCAACCCATCTTTGTTAAATTATTTCATAGTCCCTCCTATCCAAATGTAGAAGTTGATATACCTGGTACATCAACCCTCTTGTTACCGTTCACTTTATTTTAAAGATGTTGCTTTTGAAAATCCGAACTCCTATTGTTATGATATTTTTGTTTTATTAAATTCACATATGCAAAATTTCCCATATATGTGAATTTTGAGTTGTGATTACCCATATATGTGAATTATATGTGAATTGTTAGTTTCACAAGATAATTGGACAAATCGGCTGAATAAAACGTTGTTATATTTGTGCCTGTAAGCTCAATATTTGAACAAAACAATGGTTCACGCTGATGTAGAGATGCTGAAGTATTCAGTCAGTTATAATTTTTAATGCCACTGTGTTATTGCTAATTTTATTATTAATTACCATGAAATTAACTACTATCTTTTTGTTTCTATCTTTGAATTAGGTTTAATAACCAGGATTGGAATTTGGATGCAGCTTTCATGAATAAACTGAGAGCTTTTCGGTTGGTAGAATTTGGTAAATGGCTAACAAAACAAGATAGTTATCAACTCATTATCAGCAGGTATGCTTTCTTATATTTTTAGGATTGCTTGAAGGAAGTCTTCAAGAAAACATTATATTACAAATATTGTATGTTTTAGGTTGAACAACAATTCATCAATATTTGAAGCTGTTGGTGGTTTGCAAGTGCCACCTTCTGATCTGATCCGCGAGCTGGAAGAGCTAAGCCTCACAAAGTTGCCCTCCCCGGCTCCCTCGGAGGCCAGCAGCTGGGGGAGCTCAGTGACTGGCACCTCCACCCCAGACAATGGCCTGGTGATCGTGCCCTCTCTGCCCAGCCCTCACAGCCCACCTCTGCAGTCGAGCGTTGACCTAGCTGCTCCAGGTGAGGTTTATGCAGATTCACTCTTTGTGTATTGCTACAAGATTACACATACAACAACACACACACTCACACACACACACATATATATATAATATATATATATATATATATATATATATTTATATATATATATATATATATATATATATATATATATATATATATATATATATATATATATAATATATTATATATACACACACATATACATATATATTTTATTTTTCTTTATAATTCTCTTCATATGAGTGGTATTATGGAAGGAACAAATATATTCCTAACCTTGTGCCTTTATTATAGATCTAGATAGTATTTTTTACGTAGAATAGGTTCTTCAGGAATGTTCTTGACAGAATCCACTATCTTTTCAGATAACTTTGTATATCGTCCTTTTTCATAGAAATATTGACTGATTCTGACATATTTAAGAGTTCTGTGAAAAAACAATAAATGATTTAATGTTGTTGAAGCATTTTGCCAGAGAAGAACCTAAGAGACGTTTTGGTTTTAGTGTTTGCTGCAGCTTTCAATGTTTATTTCAACCATCATCTTACTTCCATGTAAACCTTTTTTCAGCTCTTGCTTGTATTTCACACAACGTACAAAATAATACAGTTGCATTAATTGGTTATAAATAGTCCAGTAATTAACAATATCAGTAATTTACGAGTGTAAGAAAGATTTTACTTTTTGGCACTTTTTAACAGTACTTCATCTTCCCTTTCATACCCTGAATCCAACTTTGCTGAACATATAGATTTGTTAGCAAAACTGTACACAGTCAGGTTAGCTTCACACTGCAGAGTAGTAAAATAATTGAATTCTGAGAACTAAAATGTACTAGTAGAATACGGATTTTCATTTGTCAAAGTGAGAGGCACAGGGAAGTATAGCTTGAGTGATAAAGAATCTCATAAATCTTGGTTGACAAAATTTAAAATTTGGTAAACTGATTTGGTGAACTGCTGGTAAACTGAAGTGCTGTTTAAAATATAAATTTTGTGAATTGGGAATTTCTCAGATCACTTGCATGTACTACAAGTTATTATTTGCAAGTTGATTAAACCGTGAAGAAGAAATATTGTGTTAATTTTAGCTTTTTTCTTTTTGCTTGCAGAACGCCGCTCAGGAATTCTGAAGCCTCAGGGATCATTAGAAAAATCTCGAGAAAAAGAGAACTTGAGTGACATTTCTTCATGGAATGTAGTTGGTAATTCTGTCCCAAAACGAGGAAGACAAAATGTAGCATTGCAGGCAATTATGAGAAAATCTGTATTGTCAGGGGAGAATGTGGAGACTTCAAGAAATTTAGAGAGCAAACAGGTACTAAACATTTTTTTCACATGATCTACAACGAAATCAGTGTATTTTCTTTTGTGCTTTTGTAACAATTTTTTAAATGTTAAACAGGTTACATTTAAAACTCCATCGCCAAGTAATTCTCCTAATAGCTTACAAGGAGCAGATGAAATAGCAGTTCGCAAAACCAGCAAAACTAATGCATGGCAGCACCAGGTACCACAGCAACCAGTAGCTGTAGCAGCCACTGCTACTCTTACTGCTGCAGCCACAACAGCTCTGAAACCTGCACCACAGCCACAGCAGGTGCAGCCTACAATGAAACCTCCTTTGCCTCAGACTGCTCCGCAGTGCCCACCTGCAGCTCAGATGCCCTTGCAGCCAGTCCCTCCAGTCCCTCAATCCGCTCTGCAGCACAATTTGCAAGTACTCCAGCAGCCCTTGCTACCTGCCACCTCCCTGCCCCAGAACCATTTGCAAATGCCCCAGCAACCCTTGGCCTTCAAGCACTCCACTGCTGCCACTCCTCCACAGGCCCAAGCAAGGCCTGTCGTGTCCTTTGTTGCTAAAGAACCACCTCAGTTGTCTGGAATGTTCACTGGATTCAATGGGAGTAGTCAGTTACCTTTGTATCCAAATCAGCCTCTTCCTGGGGGACAAAATAACCTGTTTCCGCCACAGCAACAGCAACAACAGCAACAGCAGCAGCAGTCACAATCGCAAAAACAGGTGCAGTCACAACAGCAACAGCAGCAACACCTGTATGGCCTGAAAATGCACCAGCCTTCGTACACCTGGCAAGAAGAGTCAACGCCTGCTCCCCCTGCAAGTGCTTGGTGGGGCACCGACCAACAACCCGTGGCCAATAGCAGAGAAGATTCCAATCAGTCCCAGCCTTTGGCTTCCTCGGCCTTGAATCTTGGTTTTTACAACAACCTTCTTCAACAGCAACAACAATCTCTCCGTGGACTAAATCATTTGAAATCTGATAATTCCAATGAAATCTTTTCAAATAATACCTGGAATGGTCTGCAGATGTCTGCTCCTATAAGCGTGAATCTCCACCATCAGTTGGTTGGAGGGCTGCATCGCAATCAATTCGCCTCTCCAGCTGCATCTCAGAACCTGTCACATTTGGCTGGGACGACAGGATTCCAAGCACCACCGTTAACTCGGACAGATATGCTACCAAACCATCTCTCGGTATTCACCAGCAGTGGATCTATGGACGCAGATTTATCTAAAAAGGTAAGACTTTTCAATTCTCAATTTTTTAAGGATAATCTACTCAAAGATTATAAAAACTCCTTTTTTCTGTTTCAGAGTGCTCCAGATTCAATTCAGTCTGATGCTCCATCGGTGCAAAGCAGTGAAAATACCATGTTCTCTTCTGCTCCAGTTACAGGATCATTTTCTTCCCTTGGTTCATTGGGGGCAAACACATATTCACTTTTCAGCACATCAAATTGGACTGCAAATAATATGCCTCGCACTGTTGATATGGAAAATGGCTCCAGAAACGGATTGAATGGTGTGTTGGGAGTTTCTGGTGGAAGTTCTCTCGGTCTTGGTCAGCAGGTATGTAGTCATACACCTGATTCCCTTCCTTATCTGGTATGCAATCATTTTTTTAAACTTTATTTAAGTTTTATTAATTTTTTTGAAACTTTTCCAGTCATTGTGGTCGGGTCCTGGGCCTTCACCTTTGGAGCGATTGTTGGAGCAGCAGAAGCAATTGCGAGAAGGGCCCACTCCAAAAGGTGGAACTTGAACCAAACCATCTGAGAGCAGCAAAACTTTAATTTACGCAAATTTTCAGATGTTACTATGCTGAATATGCTGATCATATGAAGCATTTCAATGCTTGGAACAAAAAGTCACAAAAATGTCGACCAATGGGAAATCTAAAAGATGTAATGCATTGCCTGAGTAAGGATCCTCGAAATGTAGGATAACAGGTAATAGGGGGAAATGCAGTATCAGCAAAAAATTAATGCATGGTACTGTTATTAAGTAAAGGCATACGAATATCATGATAGGAAGCTGTGTTTGCAGCAATATATATCCCTTGCCAAATACTGTTCCTGAAGATCAATATGGATTATCCACTGTTTATACGAATGTGAATTGTATTGTAGTTGATTCACATTGATGTTGAGAGGGAATGCATCCAGATTTTGCTACCTTTTTTAGCCGTTCTTATACTATGAGAGGATGGTGATAGTGGTGACGCTGCTGATAATTTTACTTGCATGATGCCTGTCACTGTTGATCAGATGTTAGTTGATGAGGAGGTAGGAAGAGAGAAAAGCCTTAAAAGAAATTCTGTAGTCTGAACCTGCTTTTTCTGCAACAAGCACAGATGAAATTTATTAGGTATTCAGTAGTGCATATTTTGTAGCAGAAGCTGCTGTGTATCATGGGACTTTAGTTACTGTGATAGAATAGTCAGTTATTTTGAAATCATTAGTCTTGATGAAGTGAGACGTGAAGGAAAGTGACTGATAGTTCTAGGAAAATGTAGCAGCAAAAAGTGTGTATTGTATATAACAGAGCAAGACAGCTAGAATAACCGCAAAAGGTCACAAATTTCCCTCAGAAACAGTTTGATTTCAAGTAAATTGTATAACATATTTCAACTTTAAATATATATGTAAGCCTAGCAGTTTTCTTCTGGGTGACAATTTACTGTTACTGGAATTTCAACACTTCAAGGTAGAAAGGTTATGCAGATTTGATGCTAGAATCCTGACTAATGTAGACTCTTCAGTGAATAAGAAAATACAGTTTGAAATTTGACTTTTTCAATTGTTGAGTGAAGTTAATAAATACAGTAAAAAGTAGCATCAGTTCTTCTAATTTGATGATAATCTAGGATGTTGCTTTTTGCCACATTTGTTTAATGTTTTATTTGTTCTGTTGTTGATTTTTCCTGTAATTCAAAAGTTTGAAAATATATGGATTCTGCACAATCTTGTGTGGTAATAAAAATAACTTTTTGTCCTTTTGCCTTTTGTTATAACTAAAAGAAATATTTTGTTTTAATGACTGCCTCGAGTGTTCAAAGCGCACACACACACACACACACACACAACCCTCTTATGACCTAGATATTTTCTTTCACACAATTAAATATCAATAGCACAATATTAAATTTTATTGAAAAAGATATGGTACAGAACATGTTATTACATAGGAACAGTTCCTTTTAAGGTTTTATTCCTTAAATGTATTTCTTGTTCCCGGAATAATTTCATTCATATATTAATTCTTTTTAGCCTTTAAAAGAAACTGCAAACCAAGCTTTTATAACTTAGATTGCTTTATTTTTCTAATTCATACGTCATTTTAATTTTAGAAATTAATTTAATGTATGACAATTTCTCTATAGAAATTGAACGATTATTTAGTTAGGTACAAAAGTACTGAGAAAACAAATTTTATCAATTTATCAGAACACAGAGTGCTGTTTTACTACTAAAAAATTCAGTAAATTTATTCCATCTAAATGTATTTTCTTTTAATTTTAGCAACATAATTACATTCTGATACAAGTGAAAGATCAGTTTTGTTTAACTTGGCAAAGTAATTTGTTATTGCAATAGTAAACCTTTTTTGCAATGGCACCACTGTATTTCATCTTTTATGGGATGAATTCACCTAGTTTTTTTATTTCATTAATAACTAATGAAACCTTGCAGACATTGCTCTCAAGAAATATTTTGAAGAGGTAAAATAATGTAAGTGATAGTTCGGATATACATGCTACCCCTCCTAATTGTAACTCACTGGCCACAACTAGTCTTCACAGAAATGGAGTCTGCTGCTTTGGAAGTACATTTATTGAAAGAATTCAATTAGGGTACTCTCATCACTCAGCGTTGTGTGACTTGAAAGGTGATGAGTAGATTGTTAGAAATTCTTTTGCCTGGAGGGTTGTGAGAATGAAGTGATAACATGTTCATCCAATAAACCGGAGGTCAGTTACTTTTTTATTGTTTGGTGCCTTTATTTGTTTGCTTCTCAAATGGGAGTTGCAAGTTGATGCTACGTGCTGCTTTTAAGTGTCTTCTAGGAACTAGATTGTTGATATGACTTGAAATAAATTTCAGTTTTAGAAATAGTTTCGAAACTTCAGAACAGCATGAGAACAGCATTACTGTTACCTCTATTCTCATGTTCACTTAAGATGTTTTTCTCATTTAGAATTCTTGAAATAATATTATTTTATTTCATATATTTACATCAATAGGCTTTTGCACAATACAATTTCATTACAGTTGAGTTCATGCATTTAAATGTTACATGAAGCGAAAATTGAATGACTATTGAATGAATCTGCAATCAGTAAAGATGATGAAAATGCTCCTTCCAGAGCCGATGAAATAGTAGATAAGTTAAAATGGAACTTCAATATTGCTTCTCAAGACACGATAACGGTGAAGATGATTTTCATTTAGTAATTTTAAAGTGCAGAATATTTTGAAAATACTTCCTTGCTTAGCAAAAAATCACCTCAGTTTACATACTGAAGGATGCCTTATCTTTGTTTCAAAGCAAATTAAGAAAAGAAAATATGATGAACCTGATAGAATGGTCATGTCCAGAAAAATTTAATGAAATAGTTTGATTTTTGAAGAGTTTGATGCATTCATGAATGTATTTCTCTGCACAAGAATAAATGTCTTAAAATGTTAAGTTCTGTAAGAAATTACCCATTTTTCTGGATAGTTAAAAACATTTCAAGATTTGGAGTCAAAAGAACTGTTTCAATACATCATTGGCCAAGAAGAAAGAGAATATGAAATAGTCTTTAAAATACAACTTGAAACTTCTAGTTTCCTAGTTAAATTCCCCACTCTGCTGATCATTATTGGTAAATACAGAACTCTTTATGAAATTGCCTGTGGAACGATTAGTTAGTACATTTCTCTCCATTGTCATGCACTGACTTCGACTAATTATTGTAACACATGATTTTTTTGTTGAACCAAGGGTACTCAATCACCATTTTTTTGTAGTTCTTACCAATCGAAATTTGGTTTTTCCTTGTGTTATGAAACAACCATCATCAAACATTATATCCTAGAGTTATTTTTTTAGGTTTGGCAATTAGGTATATGAATGTGAGAAGACAGTGCCGACACGGTAGCCGAACTTCTTAACCAAGCTCCGTGAAGTCACAAGTTAAGCAGTACCGTCTGGGAACCCTATTACTAATGGCGCTGAGCGCCTGGCCGATAGGGATAAAAGGCAGTGACTTTATTGACGTATTACTCGACAAGTTCAAGAATTACTTCACGTTCCACGTCAAAAAGGCTTGAAACGTTGGTACGCAAGTAACAGAACTTGGTGAGTTACCAGAATTTATTCTACTGTCTTCTGCCTGCTACAAACTGTGCAAAGCGCAAATGGAGGCAAAAGAAGAGTAGTTAAGTGTTATCATTACGCGATGCGATGGCTCTTCCAGAAGTTGATTTCGTGACCAGAGGATGACATCCCTGAGCGCAGGCGTGTTATACGTAACAAGGCAGGGGAGCGATGAGTGTATATGACTAGTCTCGATATTCTTTATTCACACATTGTGCTAGAGAGGAGAGTAGGGAATGGAAGTACTCTTAGAAATGTGTCCTAAAACCAAAGGGGAAATAGTAGAGACGAGGAGGAAAGATCAGGGGCGGATCAAGCCGATCTTTGATGGGGCATACATTTTTGTTCAATAAAAAACATTTTTTATAATATTGTATATTATTTTTACATATGACACTATACAATATTGTTTTTTAAGTAAGTACATAATTCCAACATTTAAATATTTTTTTTCCAAACGAAGGTAACAAATGAAAACTATATCTTTTTTAAAGGGGGGGAGGCTGGAGAGCTCGCTGGATTGTGGGAAACGAGCATTTCTCTAATCCTGCCATAAAACAACCAGCAACCGTCAGCATTCACAAGATAGCTATGAAACGTAAGCTTGCTTGTGTGAAATACTACTTAACGAGCATTCGTAGTATAGCAATAAGAGAAGTTTTTGCAGCGTTCGTGACCCTGCAGTCATTGAAGTGAAGTGATAGATTTACGTCTAGCAAACATCCGAAGCTTGCCGAGGAACGCGGTCCTTTCGGGAGAAATGAATGGAACTTTATTTTCACACGAAAAAATGTGAAAATTGAAGAAATGTAGATCTCATTAGAATTCACCACCACTGGCATCAAAAAGTTAGAAATGGAAAACTCGAGGTTCTCGTAACATTTCCTTTTTGCTTTTGCCAATGTGAAAAAATAATTTATTTTTTCAAACAAATAAGGACAGATAGCCTTGAAAGGAGCCCGTTGCATGACCGGATTTAGGTACTCCGAAGGCTTCAAGTACAAAATCGTGTTGGGTTCCCCGTTCGGAAAGAAATCCTCCAATTTACTACAGAACAAACACTAATTATAATAGAATTAACGTTTTGTGCAAATACCAGAAAATGATTTATTATTGAGACATTTCACCATTACTTTAAAGTTACCAACATTTTGTGTTATTTTTTTCGGGGGAGGGGGGACTCCATGGATGAGGATCCCTAAGCAACTACTTGTTTTGCTTGCAGCTTAAGGCCATCCTGCCTCGTGACCCATGAAGCTAGAAGTAGACGACGAGAACCGCGTGCGGCCCTCCACCGCCCGCGCTCCTTATCGCCCGGCCCTGAGAAGGCTTAGCGCAAACAGGAGGGCGCTCCGCTCCCCGCCCGTGGCTATCTGGTGATTGCAAATACGCGGAGGAAGGAGTACGTGTGTAACGACTTGCAGCACCGCGGATGTGAGTGATAAAAAGGATGGAAAACAGCTACCAAAAGGATTTTATGTTTGGTCCCCTTGCGCAATACTGTGTGAACTGCTGAAACGACCTCGTAGCGAGCTCGTTTGGGCACGCAGCTGTAGATAGTTTAAACTTTCACCTTGAAATGTTGCAGTATTGCAATTAGAACTGCATGTTGTTTCCTGTAGCATTCTAAAAAGTGTCACCAAGTAAATATCAAAATTTTGAAAGAAACTGATTTTAATTTTTTTAATACTGAAACAAAGGTGTGATACATTTTTTAAAAAATAATTCGAGCAGATATGGATTTATTAAGCGATAACCTATACTAATTGCCATTTTTTCCGTGGTGCCGATTGATTTTTACATAAGACATAAATATTCTCTCTTCTGTGGTCATCTGGTTCCGCAACCAGCGACCAGGCACATTTCGTAGATTCACCTCTCTTTGACGGTCAGAATACCCTGTCGTTTTCAGTTTTGATCCATAGGGCTATAAAAAGCGAAAGAAACAATCAGTGGTGTGAAAAAGAAGAGGAAAAATGTAATCGAATGATTTTGTGTAATAGGTGCTGAATATGTACACATGCAGAAAACATCGTTTGTTATGTAGATTCAGCTAAATTAAAAATGTTTTAAGAAGTAATGAAGACTATTATAAAGGGCAAAATTAGGTTAGAGGTAGATTTACTCTTATCCGAAAACCACCATTAAGCGACCATTTTCTCCAAAACCTTGAATGACGCACATTGCAGGTTTCACTGTATATGACGTATTGCTCTTGCTCCCAGACGTCCTAACATTCTTGTCATACTATGCTTGGGGTGCATTTTGGAGGTGGTTTAATGTTAACACGACGGAAACCAAAATATAGTCAACGGATTGCAGTTCCTTACTTTAAATTAATATTGCTATTTCTCATTTTTCAGTCCTGTCATTTGTATTGTAAAATTGTTAAAAAATGAAACAATGGATATGATAATAGAACAAGACACAACATGCAGTGTATTCACAAGTAGATAACATTCGTGACGGATGTGAGACGTAAGTAAATATGGCTCTTGTAGGAATGCTAGGAAACATTTGCCACTTCCTCCAACCGTGAGCTCATTTCACTTGGGTAATAATTGCGTTTATTGGCTTCATGGCCAAGCACCGCCAACTGCCCATTGAGGTCGTCCGAGTTCCTCAAACTCCTCGTCTTTGGGGGTCATTGTGCGATGTTGCACGACATGCGTTTCCAGCTCTCCCTTTGCGAGTCCTTTAATTTTTATTATGATTTTTCATTTGCTGCGTATTTTCTGTCATATGAACTGATGGGTGATGACGATGTTAACACGATTATAATGATACAATGACGAAAAGAGAGGTAGGAGAAACGGCAGAACTCCGAGAAAACCTAAGGGGAATCCGCATTGTCCACCACAAATTCCGAAAATCCCTGTACCCAGAGGTGAAAGGTGAGCGATCTGAATACTACAACGGGTCGCCTTCTCCGTTCAAGGACACTGTCGCTCTGAATCTCTAGAATTTCATCTCCGCTCATGTCATGTACAACCTCGCGATATTCACTACGCATGCGCCCACTGGCACATTTTTCTGGAAGCAGCGTTAACCCTCCGACCCCGTTGATCCTGCCGGAACCAAAGAGCGCCCGTCGCTGTAATCTGTGGATCTTTTCGCCTTCCAAAACAGAACTAGAAAAGGTGCTATAAAATGACAGATTTTCTCGTGTAAGTTTCCTGCTCTCATGAGCCGGGGAAACCTATTCGGTTTGGCCCTACCCTCATTCCAGTTGTCATCTGTCGGTGCCTCTAAGACTTACCAGGGCCTTTCTTGGTTCCTACCGCTCTCCTGGGAAGTGGCGGATTAATACTCAATGGAGACCTAGGCGATTACAAATGAGAAGCCTCCTCCTCCGTTTTCTTGGCCGTCGCCCTCCTGATATTACGTGTTACTAGCCGAACCGGCAGACGTTATTCTGCCCTTCATCTTCCTCTTTCTCCTTCCCTCTCCCTTTCTCTCTCCGTCTCTCCCCGAATCTCTCTCTCTCTCTCTCTCTCTCTCTCTCTCTCTCTCTCTCTCTCTCTCTCCATCTCTCTCTGTTCCTGTCTCAGTTTGTTTCCTTGTGTGTGTGTGTGTTTCTGTCTCTTTCCGCCCCTCTCCTTGTCTGCTTCCGTCTCTCTATCCCTGTCCCTCCCTTTCTCCGTCTCTCTATGCCTCTCCATGTATATATATATATATATATATATATATATATATATATATATTTGTCCCTCTCTCACTCTGTGTCTGTTTCTTCTTTCTGTGTGTGTGTGTGTCTGTGTGTGTCTCTCTCTCACTCCCACCGCTGTCGTGACCTTCTCGGCCTCGCCCCGCGTCATTCGGTAACGCTCGGCATCAATGAAGCCAAGGTGGAGAGCTGTTTGAATGGAAATTGAATTAAAATGATGCGCAAATTTGTTCTGCAGAGCCATCTAGTAGAGTTGCAACAAAACTAATAGCTCATATATCTATGTATATATCTATTTATTTAGCGGTTTTTTTACAGCCTTGGCCGTTTTCCGCATCCCAATTTCCTCATGCCTCTTTATCCCATAGATCATTTTCCTCCATTTCTCTTTTTTCGATGGCTTCAGTTATTGCCATGTTCCATGTTCTCGGTCTTCTCCTGTATCTTCTTCGATTTAGTATCCACTCCCAAACTTTTTGGAGGAAGTCTATCCGATTTCAACCTTCTCATATGTCCATACCATTTTAGTTGTTTTATTTCGATCGTCTCGTTCAAGGTTGTTTGCACTTTCATTTCATTTCTTATTTTATCTAACAGAGAAAGTTTACATCTTCGCCAGAACATCATTTCTGTTGATTGGAATTTGTCTTCCAAATTTTTTGATAGTGTCCAGACTTCTACCCCATAGAGTGTGGTACTCTCTATAAATGAGCTATATATGCGTTTCTTTGTCTTCATTGAAATAATTGAGTTCCATAGCACTGGATTCAACTATCTTGTGGCTATTTTTCCTCTTATATTTTTATTTTTCACATCCTGTTCCTCTCTACCATCTGCTGTTAGCGTGACTCCCAAATACTTATATTGTGTTGTATTTCCCATATATATAATAATATTATATATAATATTATTAAATAATAACAAATATAGAGTTTATGTGTACTTGCTTTTCGCTTTTGTTATATGCTGCCATTGAATTTGATAGTAGCATTTATGAGTTCAATATGTCTCGCAAATTAATACATAGTTACAAAAATAAAGTGTTTGACTCGATTAATTATTTTAAAAAAGCTTTTTAATTTCTCATTTCATGTCGACGGGGCCACTGTTCGTTGTGAACCGTAGGCAATTGACTAGAACTACCTATTAGTTAATCTATCACTTCTTTCGGGGACATTTCTCAGTGAAGGGGTCCCTCGTGCTCCTCAAACCACGCCAGCAGACCCGTTAGGCCCCTCTCGGTCCTGAACGTATATCCTTGCGGTATTATATAGAGAGGGTGTGAATTGACGAGGAGATGGCTTTCTAGATTGTTTGATGTTCCCTGCTAGAAAACTGTGAATGTGTCCCTGTTAGGGCCGATATATGTCTTATTTATGAATTCCACACTTTGGAAGGTTCAAATCAAGGAAATTGGAAATCTTTCCCAAGATCATTCTTAGTATTTATTTATAATGTGCCACGTTGCGCTCGTCGATTTATCTATCTAACAATTTTGAGTCTCCCTTTGGAGGAAATTGCAATTCGCACCCTGGGTATAGAATTGTGTAAGAAATCTTCCAGGCCCTGCATTTTTAATTTCTCGTGTATGTACGTATATAAAGATAATTATGCGTAGAACAGAGAAAGTGTTGTAATGCTGCGGAATATCGATTTCAAGATTTCAAAGAAAATACACGTTTTGGGGTTTCCTGATACCGAAAAAGTCCCCACCCCCGCCCTTTTCTTTCAAAACGCCCGTCCCTGTCCATCTGTGAACAAAACTATCGGCTAGTAATCGTAGGCTTTTTTTAAAATGAATATTTCCCTGATGTTCTGGCCCTACTTGAAGCGCTGCAATTTTTAAACATTCTTTAAATTTTGGAGGTTCTTCCCCTTAGACATTTTCAACATTTTTGTCAAAAATGGGTCCAATTTTTTTCTTGTAATTTCTTATAAGAATAAAGTGAAATACGCTTATAAGGATGGCACAGGTCCGAATTGAAGTTATCTCTGAATTTTCGAAAACATAAAAAGTTTTAAATTTATTTCGGCATCGTCTTGCAACTATAAAATTGAAGATATTTTTTCTTCAAATGAAATTTTTCCCTATAATTAGTACTCTCATTATGATCATGTACATTTTGTTTAAAATTTTAGTAGTTTTCGCGCAGTATTGAGTAAAATGTGTTCAATATTCAAAAATAATACAAACAAACATTTCTCAAAAATGTCTCCAATTTTTTTCTTTAAACTTTTCGTAGATGTAGTACCAAATTTTTTGTACAAAATGACATAAAAGCCATTTCGCTCTATTGTTTTTCTTTTTGAAAAATTATACAATTATAATTATTTGACATCTCTCTCGTGTCATTAATATTTACATTAACGGCGATTGATATACATGATTGAATTTGTTAAAACGTGCTTTAAATTATGTCTAAAATAGTTTCTCGAAAACTCAAATGTTTTCTGATAAAATGAGCTCAAAGGTACGAAGTTATTCAAATGACTTCCAATGAAGTTTTTCGAAAACTCAAACGTTTTTGTGAAAGGAAACTTGAAATTGCGCATTTAAAGAATCGCTTAATCGGGATTTCTTTTAAACGATTCCAAATTTTTCAGCAAAAATTTGCATATTGGTCTATATGCAGATACTTGTATATAGGTCGATTCTTCCATAATATTATTCAAGTAATCTTTGAATCTACCATTATAAAAACGAAGAATCGAATAAAAATATTTAAAAAATATACTTTGGGCTGCGATAGAAAGCAGCTGGCAAGAGCACTTGGCAATACCAAGAAGCCAAACTAGACCCAAAAAATTAGAAAATTAATTAGTACGAGAAAGTACGTGCCGTTCTGTTGAGCCACTCGTTGCCTCCGGCATCTAACAAGACCGCCATCTGACGATCGCGTCCACTTCTCAGAGCAAATGTCCCCGTCCCTTCTGACGCGCTGGCTGTCGAACCACGCAGACGGCTCCCGCCGTCGCCCCCGCGCGCCGCCGTCGCGGGCGCTCGTGCCGGGAAGGGCGCAAAAGCCATTGCGTTGGGCGGGTCGCGCGGCGGGTTGCAGCGTCGCAGTCGCCCAGGAGACTCGTGGAGACCGGCTTATTAAGGCGACTCCACACATTCGGCATTCGTCGAATGCGCCGAGTAGCGAACTACTGCTCGTCCAATCGGGATTGGACAATTGATGTGTTTGGCGAATGTTCGCTCCCCTTGATGAGACCTGAAGACCGACACGCGGTGGGTAGGGCGAATACAGAATGTTCGGCGCTCGGGAAATCGCAAGCAACCCGTCCACACAACTCGACATTCGACGAGCGGTTGCTCGGGCCGAATACCGCACCTTAATAGAACATACAGGGGGGGGGGAGAGTGTGGGGCCGGGGAGCGTGAACACCCCCTCCTCCCGAATGGAAACATTGGGGCGACGCTCTTCCAGCAAATTAAAATATCTAAAACCATCGGTGCTACAAACTGCACATACTTTTTCGTAGTTTTAAAATTAACAGTAATCCAAATGTGTGTTTTTTAGTAAGCTAAGTTTGTCTGCAGGAAGAATGTCATGGATCTTTATGTACCAGGGAAGCAGATATATGAAATGTGAGTAAGGAAGCAAACTGCACATTTTGCGAAGCTACCATAAGTGAAATCAGTGTGTCCCTCGCCGAAAGGAAGAAATTATTAATTATAAGTAAGTATTAATTGTCTATTTGTATTGTAACGAATATTGCATCACATGCCGAAATTCGTTGCGCGCGGATTGCGTCATCTGCCTTCCCCCCCCCTGCCCCCCGGAACTAGGACGCGTCCGGACTATCCGCGAGCCGCGAAAGAAACGCCGGAGTAAGTATGGCCGGGTGCCTGCGAGACAAGCGGCCGGGCAGGTATAAATGCGCCGCTGCCGGCGGCGCCGCGAGTGGCAGTTTAGGTGAAAGACGTGAGTAAGAAGTCAGTGGGTTTATAGACGTCATGGCGAGTAGCAGAGAAGCAGTCAGTTCCGGTCAGTGTGGGTCGAAGGTGAAGCTGTGGCTGGTTGAAATGCGCATTGCGGCGGTGAAGATGGGTGCAGCGGTTGAACAGCAGTCAGAAGTCTGATAGTCTGCAGTGAGAGCTGAGGCTGTGAAGGTGGCACGCGCGTAAACGAGCATGGCAGGCGACCCTGGTGGTGCGCCATGAGAGTGTGGTGGCTGCCGCAAGGAATTGGCTGCTGGCGCCAGGATTGGTGGTCTGTGCAGGGAATGTTGGTCAGAGTGCATGGACCGGTGAACATGTGCAGTCGGACTGCTTGGATTACTGGTAGAAGAGAACGAGTGATAAATGTAAATAGTGTAGAAGAGAGATGAACGGTGTGTAAATAAAATGTCATCAAAGAACGAATCGTGGGTAGAAGAAAAATGAAATTAAGTGTAATATGATCATGTAAATAGACCAAGTAGAGTTTGGAGTGTATAATTGTTCCCGAATAAACGTAATTGTTTAAATATTGTGTTAGTTTCAATTCACCACGGAAAAACGTTACAGTATGTATTTCTTACATTAAAAAATTGTGTCAAAATGGCTACAAATTGTGTAGTAAACTTTATTGTTAGAAGAGAATGGATACACTTATAAATATGGCTTTTCGAATTTTATTATTAGGCCTATCTATCAATTTTCGAAAACTGCAATAATTTTTAATTTTTTCAGTGTCTTCCTACAACAATATCGTCGCGATGTCGATTTTCTCAGTTAAAGGAGATACCTCTTTTTCAGAAATCGAATATTCGAGGAAGGTTTTTTGTTGACTGAAATGATAATTAACAGCATATAAAAGTATTCCATATGATTGTAATGTAGAACACATTACTCGAACATAAATGATCTGCATAAGATTTTGAGAAAATCATAATACGGTCGGCATAGCTGAAACAGAAATTAAATTTGCGGAAAGCATTTGTAAGCCTTTGAAATGTCTGAATTGTATTTCGACAAAGCACCGACCCAAGGTAGGCACACCCGGGTGCTGACTCGCTTTGCACCTTATTCTCAGAAGAGGACCTGTAGTAAGAGTAGAACAGTAAAATGATGTGTCCATACTTGACGCATGCGCTCTCATGGAAGACTCCGATTTCCACTCACATGCAAGCCGCGTTGCGCGTGTTTACTGTTTTATTTACGAGATAACAAGCCAATAATGTATTATTTAGGAAGTATTTATTTTTTTCATTTGAACTTTTGCCCAGCAGATTATGAGTCTTACTTGATATTTAGATATGATGTTTAGATCTGATTTTACGTTAATTTTACGACAGATACAGTTAATTAACTACCACGTACACGTTGTCTCATCATAACGATGTAGAAAAGAGACAAATTTTGGATAATGGTCGACCTACGTTGAGTATGGTACATCGTGCTGGCGAAAAAAATGCAAGAAAATTCAATCCTTTGTGGTATTATTCACGTAAATGGCTTACAGGTAGTGAAGTTAAAGCTAAGCTTTATTGTTGGACATGTCTTTTATTAGGGAGTTTTTGCACGCATTAGCGGGTAGCAATTGACTGCAATCTCCATCTTCTGCGCTTGCGCAGGTACACAAAAGTGATGCGAAACTTGAACTGCGCATGCGCAGAAGATCGATAATTCTTTCGATTGCTTTAACGTTCGAGAGTGGAAACTCCATGTTTTCAATTAAGAAGAGTACTTGAGAAAGAGATGGAATTATTTGACATGAAAAAATTATCAAAAAAGGAACAAAAATCAAATGCCAAAAGATAACATATATAATGCAGTGAACCTTAAACGCCAGGAAAAAATGGAATCCTATATCTGAATTAATGTCAGAGCAACGCGAACTTGCAATACTTATTTAAAATCTGAGTATGTTGAAATTACGTCTGTAGTTATTTATAGGTGTACTGTTCGAAATGAAATGTTATTCGCATGTTAACATTAAAGTTTCTTTCCATATCACTGTAGTCTCCTTTTCATTTGGGCACACCTTATACTTTGGCAATAAAATGGTAAAATTTTGTTGTCTCTGAATGAATTCTCTGAAGGACGAACTGAGGGTTAGCTTGTGCGAACCACAGAGCAAGACTATTGTTCCAGAAAGCTGGTAATTTCACATGCTATGTAGTAATAGCGCTGACTGTTTGCTCGAGATTAATATTACCTTCATTTATGCTTTGTTCGTCAGTTGCTGTTTCTTGATAAGCCATTCTGAAGTAAAAGTATTATTTTAGACCGGATGCAACTGCGGCGAAATATTGGTACAACGTCTGAGTGTAGATTGCAACGAAGTGACGGAATTGTTTTGGCACAGACTTCGTGCAGCGTCCATGGCTCTACGTCTTCATGAACGGAGAGACATAAAAGATGTAGCATAAACGTTGATGATGTAGGAACATTGGTCGTCAGTGCGTTGAAAAGTCAAGGTCAACAATTCAATGTAGGGTCAAAGTTTATCTCATCGTATTCCACATCGTGAAATCAGAATTCGATAAACTAAATACATTTAAACGACTTAATACGCATGCAAGAACGCTATACAATAACTGTTACTATCAATTTTGATATTGAATTATTACAATATTCTTTGATAAAGGCTTAGAACTTGTCACACTAGAAGTGCGTGCATCCTTGTGAAATTTTTGAATCTAAAACCATCATTTTCTTTTCTAGACAATTGCGAAGTTAGAATAAAAGTGCGTGGCAACTGAGTTGTTGTGATGCATACTGATAAAGTGATTTTAACGTAGGTCTGTCTGTCTGACTGTGAACAACACTACCGCCTCCTAAACTGTTCACTAAATTTTCATCAAAATTGATATTCCTCGACCATTGGCTCATATCACCCTGAAATTTGAATCTCATTTCTACAATTTTGTGAGTACCTATGAAGCCAACATTTTTTTCAAAGTGACTCCAATTTGTTAATGCTTCAATGGAGTATAGTTCACCTAATAAAGTGGCAAAGATGCGAATTTCATTAAAATCTCTGGAATTTACAAAACTGCTACTGTTAATATTTTTTTCTAACTTGTCCGAGATCTCCAATTTTGAAGCTAGAGATTTCTTATTGAATGCAATTTATTCTTCAATATTAGGAAGTGAGTGAATGAGTGATTCCGGGAACGTCAACGGCTAAGATCATGACTCCCGTAAGTATAGTGCGCGTGTTTGCTTGCAGCATGTTTGGCGATCTCCCTGAATGTGCGGTAGTGTATATAGACAATGGATAAAGGATAGGACAAAGAATGGGAAGGAAATATCGCGTGAGGTTCGTGACCCGCGGCTAGAATTCTCCTCCAGACAGCGACAGAACTCGATTCAGTTACGTAGTTAGTGTCGAGAATCCTGCCACTGCCGCACCGTACTCAGGAGGTCGAACTTAGGACCTCCTGGTCAGATGCACTGCAGTGACATCAGTTAATGCCCTTAGCAACCTTTCCCGTCTCAATATTTGATAGTATTATCTCATTTCATGTATATATTTTTGTGGACAAATTTGCACTTTTTCTTGGCTTTAATTTGGAGACGAGGTTCAGTTAATGTAATTTAAAAATTGCATGTATCGTTCTCTCCGTGTTATTTCCAACTTAAACATAACGCTCTCGCAACTGTTCTACTGGAGGGGATGGCGACCTAACTCTTACTTGTTGTTTAATTGTCAATGCGTGCGACGATGTCGATTCTGCTGCCTTCAGAGCGACGCATTTTCGTAGAAGCGGAGTGCAGAAATCACACGTGTGAGGCCGAATCCCCACAGGCCAACGCACTTCCTTCATTTGGGCTTCGTAAGGGGCGAATCTAGTTACATTTGAGGGAGAAGGGTGACTCTATATTCTATGGAAAATAAATTTATAGCATAAAACTATTTCTTACGTTAGAGTTTCGAACAGTAACATGGAAAATACAGAGAAGTTTTGTATTTTTATTTAGGGAGATTCCAAACACGATCTGAGGTTCAAATGTAAAATTTGAATATAACTAGATTCTTAAAATGTTGAATTTTGTTAATCTTTCATTTCTTTGTAGTTTGTTCAGCTACATTAGATAATACCATGAAGTTAATTCTACGACTTTCAGTTTATTAATTAATTTGTGCAAGATACTGTATTAGTAAAAATTTATATGATCTAAAGAATTCTAACTTGAGAGTATTTTTAACTGACAGCAACTCAGTTACTTGAATATATATCTTAACCTTCTCATTTTCTGAAGAACACAATTGGTGGATTCGGTCGCCTGCCCTCGACATTGCATAATCACATGATTGTCGAAGAAGCGGCGTTAAAGACTTTTTTGAAGATAACCCGCAGAAGCAGTTGCCTCGTTATTGTACTCCCGGGTTAAGTTGAAGTAATTTTGTTCCGCCTCCTGCATTTCGGAGCTGCTGTCCTTGGCCCCTCGGGCCGAAATGCAAACCCGCGATTGCCGGACTCTCGCGAAAGAAGCCAAGTGTTTGTGTCGAGCCGATTTGACACGCCCGCTCAATCCAGAGGGGCCTCCGACGTTTTTGCTTCACAGCGGCGGCGGCGGTGGCGAAGGCCAGTTCTCGTGCGCGGGGCGGAGCTGAGCGAGAAAGGAGGGGTGGGGCGGGATCCAACGCAGCTGCTCCGCACATGCAGGCAAAGGCGGCAGAGGCGGAGGCAGAACAAGCGCTGTGCATGGCAGCGCAAATGGAGGCTAATATCGAAACACTGGGAGAAATCGTGTATTCGGCTATGTGCAACATTACGTCAACTGTAAATACAATGCCTAGATGCTTTTGTAATATGTAACATGTTATATGGAAGTATGGAGTTAAGACAATAGCTATAGTATAGTAGTGCTCAAATATGTGTATTTAGTATTTTTAGCCTAGTATTTTCTTTTGTGAATTTTTAATATAAGAGTTAGTTCTATTAGCAACTGTCGAACAACCCAAAGGAGCTTGCGCACGGGGACCAGCTCTAAGGGCGCAGCTCTAGCCGCGCGATGGCTAGTCTTGTAAGGTTGAGAAAACAATAAACACGCATATACGTGTTTGTGCAACATAGGGGCTCCTATGTTCAATGGTGTCACTTCTTACAAGAACTGTTACTCCAAACTACATCTTATGTATTGTATTATATTTTAATTTTTTCTTAAATCCATATGGTTAGAGAACAGTGGTTGTTCCATTTTCAAAACGTCCGTCCATCTGCCTATTCGACCGACTCTCAATAATACAAGCACCTAAACTATTCTTAGATTTTCTCCAAAAAGGATTATTCCCCGCTCCATCTTGCCCGTCTCAAAGCTCTGCAATTTTGAAAAACATTCTTCAGAACTACTTTACATGAATGAAGCTGGGACATGATGAAAGCTCCTGGGACATTTTTACATTTTCTCAAAATAGGCTCCATTTTGTTTCCTTTTAGGGAAAGAGAGAAATACTCTTATATTGATGTCGTAAGTCCTATCCACTGTCCCATTTGTGGATCTGCCTCTGAGAGTGTACGTATTAGCGGGATCGCAACTTAAACATCGTGAACTGGGAGGTTGTAGTTCGAACTCCTAACGGTGCCTGCTCAATAGCTACTAAACTACAGCTTCAAGCCGTCCATACATTTTTAAAGGATTTTTGCTCTTATCGGTCGTTTCCCTGATTTCCTCCAATCATTGATTGATTTGAGGAAAAAATTGCATGTGACCTGCGGAGGAGAAATATCAGCTGCCCACGTTTTCTTGAGTTTCAGTACCTACACCGCCGTATTTTATTATAGACTATAGGATATGAATAAGTGTCCTAACAAAGCATAGTTACGAGTAGAAATATTTGAAAATTAGAAATTTTCGCTCCCAAGCAATACACGACTTCCACTTATTTGTACTGGTAAACGAACCACAGTTCTCATTTTCTGTATTGCTCACAAACTATCAAGCATCAACGTTCTATCAAACTATCAACGAGCATCAAAATTTACTTGAGCATCAAAATTTACTCTCAAAGGTACCAAAAATAAAGGAGTATGTGAGTCACTCGAAAGAAGGAGAAAAAAGACGCGTCTCTATGGCAAGTATAAAACGAACTCAGGCTTTCGAGCGTGGAAAGAAATTCAAAGTCTATTAGCGAAACCTACATTTTTCGGCAGAGCGAATTACATGCACAACATTCAGACAATAATTCCTATCTATCTATATATCTATCTATCTATCTATCTATTTTTTACGAGGGGAACTGTGGATATCTTCAACAAGAGGAAGAGGAGCCCGCTCTCCTCAATAGTGTGAGATTTTTACCCACTAAAACTACAAACCCTTTATGTTCCTGGTGTTATCCACCCTGGAACCGCAATTATACATTACTTCAGGATGGTGCCATCTGTATTACTTCGAGGTACTATTCAGGTTAAGCTATGACTGGTTTCTTTCGTCTTCTTCCATCTTCTTGAGAATAGTGGTGATATATTTATTGCTGTCCACTTCTTTTTACAGATAATTAGTGTAACCATGTTTTCTGGTGAGACAGTACACCCGACCTCCCATATCATGCGATGCCTTAGCGTGTCCCATATCGGGCAATGGAACAGCTTATGCTGGGCGTCGTCCACTTCATGGCTGCAGTAGAAGCATACCGCGTCTTCTGTCTTTCTGAATATTTTAAGGTATGCCTTAAAACATCCATGCCCTGTGAATGCCTGGGTTAAATGGTATGTTACGGACCTGTGTTTGCGGCTTATACATTTGGATATATTCGGGATGAGCCTATGAGTCCATCTGCCGGTTTCCTCTCTGTCACAGCGTTTCTGCCAGCGGTGCATTACGTTTTCTTTAGCTTTTTTACTTGCGCTATCCGTATCTTGGTGCGTTCACCATCCGCTGCCTTCTTGCTCATAGGAATAGTCCTAAACTTTTTTTCTTTTCTAGAGCAAGCAGGTCAATAGGAGGGACGTTCTCCAGAAGAAGAAGAAGAACACTTCCGGATACAGTTCTATACGCTCTACGATGTTATGCCTAGAGCTCCTTTCCTCTGGACAGACTGCATTTTCCTTCTCAAATTATTGTTTTGAAGAGATTCTGCCCAGATCGGGACTACATAGAACATTTTCGAGTGCATCACACTCGAAATTCGTTTCTTCTTGTCGTTGGGGCACCTGGTGTTCGACATCAATCTTGAAAGCGATGCTGCTATTCCTAGTGCTTTTTCCGTCGTCTCGGTAACGTGTGGTCCAAAACTTAGCTTCCTGTCAATTTCCATTCCTAGGTAGTGAAGGCTCTTGCGACATTATATGTTTCCTTGCCTATTAGGAATGTTGGGTTGGGGTAGGATCGTCTGTCCATGATGAGTAATGCTTCCGTTTTATGGGGTGCCACTTCCAGCCCTTTGGACGTCAGCCATCTCATCACTCTTCTCATGGTGTCGTTCACGATGACCTCTAGTAGGGCCGATGTTTCCGCCATTGCCACTATTATTGCACCGTCTGCGAAGCCCACTATTGGGACATTTTGTGGAAGTTTTAAACTCAGTAGACTGTCGTACATAATATTACATAATAGAGGACCACGTTTCGAACCTTGTGGGACACCACAGGTCATCTCGTTTTCAATAGATTCTCCTTCACCTTCGTAAATTGTCTTTCGGTCGCTTAGGTTGCTCCTTATCATACTGGTGAGGTACTCTGGGGCGTTCTTCTGTACCAGAGCCTTGGTAATCTCCTCCCATTTGGCAGAGTTAAATGCGTTCCTGATATCGAGCGTTACGAAGGACAGAATTATTTTTTTGCTCCCTCTTTGGCTTATCTGGCCTTTTCTACGACTGTTTGAATGGCGTTGACTGTCGATCTACCTTTTCGAAAGTCATATTGCATTTCCGACAGACCGTGTGTTTCCTCTAGCCATTTCTGTAGTTTTTGCAGAACCAGGCCCTCGAATACCTTTCCCATCGTGTCTAGTTGGTAGATTGGTCTGTACAATGTGGGCTCGTGTTGTGGTTTTCTGCCTTTTCAGAAGAGAGCAAGTTTCTGCTTTTCCCTATACTCGAAAAAACGTTTTCCCTCAAGCATCTATTATATGCTTTCAGAAGAAGTTGGGGTGAACCTTTGCCACTGTCTTAAGAATTTCGTTGTGTATCCCTTCGAGTCCTGGGGCCTTTTTGTTCTTAAGGGTACTGCATACTTTCTATACTTATGGGGAAAATATTTGGTCTTCTGTAATTTTACAGGGCTGGCATAGTTCTATCGAAGGTTTCTGATGCCATGGAAACAAATTTTATATCTTTAAACAATCCAAATTATAAACAATATTTATAATTTGGATTACACATGTAGAGCCATCCAATCCGAGAGTTTTCCGCCTGCAATTTAGTTTTGTTGTGACAATTTGGAACGGTTTGCATGAGACGTTGCCTATTTCCTTTAATAGCTCCGTCCAGTAGTGGTTTTTACTATTCTATCTATGTATCAAACCTCTCTCCCGAACCGGCAAAGGTGGCCTAGAGCATCCACTGATGTCACTGTAGAGTCTCTGTTCGGGAAGTCCTAGGGTTCGAGCCCCGACCGTGGCAGGATTTTCGACACTAGCTACTCATCTAGTTCTGTCACTGTCTGGAGGATAATTCCAGCGACCGGCTGCTCTGATCGTTAGTTTTCCTTGGTTTCTCCGATCAACACCACGCGAATGCAGGAGCCGCGCCCAACAAACGGACTCGGGCCGCGCGCGATCTTTCCTTCCTTTTCCTTGTCGTACGCTTATCACTTACTTATACGCACTTACACTCACATTCACTACGCTACCATATCTGCCTGGAGACCAGTCGGGAGCTTTGAACTTGTTCCCCGCTGATAGGAGATACCTGTTAGGGAAAATCACCGCATACCGAGTTTGGCCGGCGCCGGATCTCGACATCCAGAGGGGGAAGAAAACTGACATCACCAACGATAAATACATGCACTGCACTTACGAGACTAATGACCGTAGCAGTTGACGCTCCCAGAATTATAGATTTGTAGCTTTCCTTTAAAAATCGTCTCAGTTTCTGTATCTGTGTGACGAAGGAAAGCTCAGGCAGGTGGAGTTTGCTAATTACAGTGAAGGGAATACGTCATGTTTGCCACACCTCTCTCTTACCCCCAAATGGTGGGAATTAAACTAAACATGGGCGACACCTTTCGCTAGCCGAGAAAGTCGGACAATCGTTCCAAAATGCCCAGTATATACATAATTATATTAGAAGCCAGCTGATTGCCAAAGTTACGCGCGTATTTATTTACGCCCCACCCTCGTCTGCTTCCTTCGCCCTGTCCGCTTCGCCCATGTCGCGCCCGCAGCCTTTCACCGTCCGCACCCGCCCCTTCTCCCTACGCTCCGCTCGCTCGCTCGCTCGCTCGCTTCGGCTCGCTCGCCCGCCCGCCCGACCCGCCCGCCCGCCCGCCGCCCGCCCGGCCCGCCCGCTCCGCCGCCCGCCCGCCCGCCCGCTTGCCAGGTCTTACCCTTTCCAGCCACTCTGCCCGCCCCGCTCGCATCACCCAGACTACGCATGCCCCAGTTGGGAAATTGAAACAAACTCGCATTTGAAAAAATCATCAAGTAGTCAAAAACGAATGCCTCAGGGCTGTCCTCTGTACCCCTACATACACTCCTACAGCGTATTTCCACCGCAATTTATCAATGCCTCTGCTAATAGATCGCATGAAGAACATTACAACTAAATTCTTTGAAAAAGCTGCTGACTCGTAAAACATTCTCATTTCAGAAATCGCTTCATACCAACCCGATCATCAGGCAAAGGATAAGCGACCTAAGCAATTGCTGGAAATCTGAAACAGCGCAATAAGACGTGAAACATAAACTTCGTATTTCTGCTCACGCAATGCGCACGCCAGTTTGCCAAAGTCGTTCTGACATCTGATTTTCATGTTGCAGGATTGACTATAGATGCCCATAAGGGTAGGAATGGTTGCACTGCAGTGGCGTGGACGTGCATTGCACTTTTCGTGCGTTCGCAAAGCTGCACAAATGAAACATATCACATCGTATCACCCGACTCCCCCGTCTCCATCCAGCCACTCAACACTCACTCACACGCAACCAACAAATGCTCAACTCATCTACCCCGCCTTGCCCTGCATTGCGTCTCACTGCTGCGAAGCCGCCTCTAAGATGCATTGCGGGCTGCATCGTTTCCAGCATCACTTTTGATATGCTACCAAACTGTTTCTCAAAATATTTTGGTATCTCGGGAAACAAAGAAGAAAAAAGCGAGCAGTTCAAACGCCCCCGTGCAAAATTTTGGAGCAATCGACCCAGTGATCAAAAAATGATTGTGGAGCACAAGCACGCACGCACACACACACACACACACAGCACCATTTAATACACTTTATACTTTAATATTACATTTTTAAATTGCAAAGTGTTTCCTTTCTTTTCTTATTAAATTTGATTACTTACGTTAAATAATTCAATGGATCTAAAACGCCCTCATATTTAGATCACGAGTGTGCTCTTAAGATTCGTATTTACTCTTGAACGGGTGCGTTCTTTTCTGTAATGTAAGTCTCTGAAAAACTCAAAAATGTTCAGTGAAAATTAGCTGAAAATTGCGCATTTTCAGAAATGATCAAACGGCGTTTTCTCAAAAACGAATCCAATTTTTTTCTTTAAACTTTTTGTACGGATAGTGCTAAATACTGAATTTTATCATATACACACACACACACACGCCATTTTGATGTTTTCTTTTCATTTTTCAAAACTTCTCATAAAAATTGTTTTGCAAATCTTTCACGTCGTTAATATTTACATTTCGGGAATTTTCTATACATTTATTGAATTTGTAAACCCAAGTGCTTCAAATAATTTCTTACGAAGAACATTTTCTCAAGAACGACTCCAAAGTTTTAAAAAAGAAATTTGCATATAGGACATATTTTCTGTTCTGTGATATTCTTAAAAACATATCTCAATTCTACTTTTAAGGGACCATAAAATTGAGGGAAAAAATCGTTTGGCGCCGACAGGAAGCATCTGGGAAGAGGGTGGGCCAATTCCGAAAAGCTAACCTAGATTAAAGGGATTAGTGAACTAACTAGTGGGAGAAAAACTGTGCCGGTTTGTACCGCAACTAGTTTTCTAAATATAATGTGCTGTGCCAAGAAATCTCTTGAAACAATGAGCTTTACAAGTAATTACTGAGGTGTGTTAATATGAACAGAAATTGAAATATATTTTAAATAACCGTAATTGATGCGAGAATGTACGTTCTTTTGTAGCACCACTCGTTTCTCTTAAGAACGTATGCTAATATAGTGAAATCATCTTGATAACCAAACAGAAATAATACCACTTCTTTTAATCTGTTGGCGCGTTATTCCATTGTTATTTTGCTTTCATTATTTTTCGTAACCCAAGCATGTAATTTCAACAGATATTTACCTACTAGCTGTCAGTCGTGAGGTTGCAGTGCAAATTTCCACAAGGTTGCTTTAGTCGTTTGCGAATTTTAAACGGTTTATTTGATACCACGAACGGCCTTTCGCTTTCTTTGCCTACATATATTTCAAAATTGTGAACATAAAAAGTTTTGCAGTCGCACGTACCGTACAGTTTTCATGCACATTTTGTAGGGTTGTTATGAATGTTATATACAGTTTGCCTCCAGTGGCATTTTCCTCAAGGCTGCAATTCGTTTTATAGAATTCTCTTTATATTCTTATTTCAAGAATTCTGATAAGGTTTACATGGATCCCATCTCGATCAAATTTTCGTCCAGTTTCCCTCATACATTTACCAAATGCTTATATGGCACTTTTTTGCTTCTGAATGTAAATGTAGTTTGACTCTGCGCTCGTTTTTGAGCTCTCCTTTTGCTATTTGTGGTACAATTAGAGCGGGGGCATGGATTACTATTTTTGTAGAAATGCTAAAAAATAAAATATGTAGTTGGTTGACCAATGCAAATAACTGTGAGTAGGGAGAGAATATGTCTATGTTTTAACCTAGACGTGTTCGCTCCCGCTAGGTTGCTAACCTCGCTTTATTGGAACTTTTATTTATCATTTAACTATTTATGATTAAAATGTGAGGAAGAGACTCTGAAGCTAAAAAAACGTGAGCAACTTGTACTTCCCCCTCATACGTCACATATTGTTTTTTGTGTTCTTTGACAAAAAATTTCTCAGCTGCAAGTCTATCATTTTTGTCTCGATGAGACCTAGGAATTACATCATCATATCTGATGGACCGGACAAGGAATATAAATCTTGCGTAGCTGAAGACAACTCTGAACAAAATGATACGAGTTCCATTATTGTTCCAGAATTTGAAGGCGTTGATTAGTAAACATTCCCTTTTTTCAGCAAGGAGAAACAGCACGCCAAAAACGGCCAATATTTCTTTTCGCGGCGTTTCTCTCAGTCTCTATCCCTCTTATGATTGATGTATTATCAATGCAAATATTTGTGTACAGAATTTTGTCATCAACAAATATGTCAACTACTAATATAACTAGTTATTACCAATGAATTTGAAAAAGGATTCGAAAAGACTTGCAATATTTCTAGCGTCTCATTTTTTGACTGAGATCTGATTGAAAGTGCTTAAGTTGTACTTATCAACTAAATGCATCCATTCCTATAAAAAATTCAATAACAAGATATTGAGTCACTGATATCATCTTTACACTGTTTTGAAACTGATTATTCGGAGTCAGAGCTATGTTCGTCTTCTTCAATAATTTCATTTTCACTTTCAGATTCACTTGAAAAATCAACCAATTCATCAGAAGACAGCTCCAAAAGAGTACGAATATCATTCCTATTGCGTATTGCAAAAATATATGAACAGTTGCGTCGCATTATATTGTAAGTTGGAATGCAGACTACACTCCGAAGCTGGAGAAGTTGCGAAAGGAAAAGCTGAAGAAATAAACACTTTGGGGGTGGGGGGGGGGGCGAAGCACGGAGTGCCGCCACAAACCCAACTTTCAACCGCGCGCAGCGTTCACGATTGACCAAAGCGGCGAGAACGTGTTCACGTATGAAGTAAGCTCGAATGAGAAAACGGGGTATATCTACCGGAAACGAGTGTCGACAATATTGAGCTATCGCATCTTAAAATTGCGGCACTGACTGGCACCCAGGCTTTTCTTTTCTTTTTAATTCTCTTACCTGCGTAACAGCTTCCCTTTCGGCGTTGGACGCGGTTAGTAATTCTCCTTGAACATACTAAGTCAGTCTCACGTCAAGTCAGTCATTGCCTTTTATTCCTATCGACCACGGACTCAGCGCCGTTAGTATCCAGGCTTCCCAAATGATCACCCAACCCGTGTGACTCGAACTACTTAATTTCCGTGACTTCACGGTGATTGGTTAAGACTTTCGGCTACCGACTCAGAGTTAAGGGTAATTCTGCTCCTGAAAAAAACGTACAATTATCGGAACACTAATTTTCGCGCGAATTGGCTCAGAGCGTTCGTAACACCGAAATCATTTCCGGTTTCATCAAATCATTTCCGGTTTGGCGTGCAAGACTACGTCGGCTCTTCCATAAGCCTCGCCATAAGCATGCAGCATCCGCCTGCGAAGGTGTTGCGTCGTGCGTTGACTCGTAATGTCGTCCCGAGGAACCTCCGTAGGCCGTACAAGGTCTGCCTGCCGCTCCGCGCTGCTCCG
>BOPP01000139.1:2639904-2717129 GCA_017312745.1 Gryllus bimaculatus
GCCCCCCGCCCTCCCCTCCCCGCTCCGCACCGCGCGAGTGACATCCTCTGGATCGCGAAGACATTCGTGCGCAGTCTGAGACAAAAAGTAGCCACTGCAGATCTTGACTCTCTTTTCCATTAAACTTAACTATTTAGAAGAATCAGATTTTTACCAGGAAATAAACGAAACACCATTAGGATTCTGAAATTGAAATTTGAATTATTAAATTAATAAATACAATTTATTTTGTGCTAAACCATTTACAGGGTTACCAGATCTCTTCGAGAGTGCCTTTCTCAAATGAATTCCACAAATTGCCAGGTTAAAAATGGGTGAAACCCAGATTGAACTGTATTTGCAGCGCCATGCGATCGTTTCGCAATTGATAAATCATTGTTTTAAAAGTGAAAATAGCTTCATACTAGATCCCAACTACAGGCCAGAACCTGAAGTGTACAGAGAAGAATTGTAGCTCCGACATTATGGTCCTATTAAATAAAGTGAAATGCGTACTGGCACGGGACGGATATACACACACACACACATACAAAGAGCATTCAAAAAGTTCGAGGAATGGGCTTGCCGTTCGCAAACTAGGACGATACAAGGTTCATATTCTTGTGGTAGGCGACTGCGCCTGTTGGCACGCGAGCAAAATTGGTCTGAAGATGTCTCAGAGCGCAGTGGTGCCACTGCTCCTTGTCACGTGGAGGTGAGTGTTAGTCCGTCGGCGTAAAGTCGCAGTTCGAACGGCGCGCGAACCTCAAGTTCATGTGCAAACTGCGAAAGTCGGCTTTATAGACACTATCGGACCTGCTACACTGTCGCCTGGGCTGTCCGTTACTGAAAACTACTATGTGCAAGTTTTGCAGAGGTTTGGTGATGTGGTTCGAAGGACGCATAGCGCCAAGTGGAGAATGGTGTCTGCATCCCGATAACGCGCCAAGCCACACAGCACTTGTTGCGCAGAAATTCATTGCCGGGAACATGTTTATCTTTCCGTATATTCCGGATCTCGCTTCTCGATACTATTGGCTTTTCCTACTAAGGAAATGGACCTCAGACGGAGACGTTTCGCAACCGTGGAGAACATGAAATCGAAAGGGACGGCCCTCTTCCGACAGGCGCCGAAACAATCATTCTACCGCTGATTCCAACAGTGGTAGGAACGATGGATCAATTGTTGCTTGAGCAGGTTGCGCAAGGGTCTTACTTAGAAGTTGTAGTGTGTGTGTGTGTGAATATGTAGATAGTATTTTTTGTATAAAATTATGTCTTCTGACCTGAGATTTTAAGTTAAACATGCAATTTTTTTCTCTAGCTACTCGGAACTGTCGCTTTTGGCGAACGTGACCTTCGCGGCCTCTCTCCTTCTCCCATTAAAGTGCCGGCGCCGCGAAGGCAACTTTCCCCAAAGGAGACATTTGAAAGGGTTGCTACAAGAAGTGTTGTAGTTTTAATTTGAAATCACATGACGGAAAGTATAATTTTATACTCAAAATAACATGTGTTACATCATTGCATTCGTATATTTATGATCTATGTACTGCTAGTGAGATAAAATAATGGTTCCATTAAAAAAATTAAAGATGATTAAATTTCTCGGAAACTAAAAATATTTCGAACAATATCCCTAAGGCACATTACTTGCCCCATGATTCTACATTATTGTTGAGCGAAACCTACATTTCGATATCGTGAACCGTTTAGAAGTTATGTGGTTGCCCATAGTTGGTGAGACCCCGTGTATACACACAAAAACTGTTGAACAGATAAAAAATAAAAAGAATAATGCAGTTTCGTGCATCCCGGCACTAAAAATAGCTTGAATTCTTAATATACTTTTCCCTCACAATTGCACTTATCCTGATGAACGGGTAACTAAACAAATTGGAAATTAATTCGAGTTGTTAGAATTCTTTCTTTATACGTGATTCACTTGCTGAGGTATCGTGTCTTTCTGTTGATGGTATTTTTTTTATTTTACGAGCGCATTTTTATGATCAGTTTTGGCGCTCTACGATATAAAAATAATTTTATTTTGTAAAAGGAAAATAACAGCGCAAAATATTAAAGTTCCCTTTCCTCTCGATTTATCTATGCACCGCGCTCGCGGGCGGTGTTTGGAGCCCTTTCTGAACACTTTTGTCTGAAAAATCTGTCGACTGAGATTAGCCAGTGAGAGTGACCAGATATTTCTTAGGAATGTATATATACTCATCAGATAGTGCTTTTTTTCAAATTTTGTGTGTGGAGTGTGATTTTGTTCAATAGTGCAGGAGTAACTTACGAGAATCGTCTCAACACTGCTGCGCGCTTCTTAATACTGCCAGCACAAAAAAAGTAGGCATTTTTGTTGAATCTTATATTTCACCGACACATCTGCTTTTATTTTCTCAAATGTATTTTTATAATAATAATAATAATAATAATTATTATTATTATTATTATTATTATTATTATTATTATTATTCGGTGTTTATTTATCTAAGAAGTTGACTTTGAATTATTGCAGGTCTCAAAGCATTCAGAAGAATACTGAGGCAATCTCACGTTGCTTGACGTTGTTATCTATGATACCTGCATCCGAATTGTGTGCGGAAAAAAATGCAGATTGTTAGCTTTCGCAGCACTGATAAGAATGACGAACGGATGCAGGCAATGCCAGAGCGTTATCTCCGAATACATCAAATGTCGATGCTACTGAAATAAATGCAAAATTGTTCTAACATTGCGAGAATCGGCGAATTGAGGTCAAGTTTCAAAACGCGACTTTTTAACCTTTGGTGAAAAAATGGATATTGGTTTCAATAGGGGTCTGTTGCAGACATGCGTCGTTCTATAAAATGATTTGTAACAAAACGCGTTTTTGTTCACTCCAGAGGGCTTCATAATAATGTGTTAATATCAGAACGCGATCTTTCCATAATCCATTTCCATATAATATTCATTTCGTTGCAAAGTACGATCTTTCCCCTCCAGCATTCAGAGATGTTTTGGCGCCATATTATATCAAAATGAAAATGTATCATTTTATAGAATTCTATCTGGCCTAAGCATTGACCAAGCTAATACTGAAAATGATCGGTATTGTGAAAGTCAGCAGTTAGGTTTTGCTGATCTTCATATTTGATGAAAATGGCACATGAAATATTGAAATCGAAAGGAAATAATTAACAGTCTTGTAATAATATTAAATGAAAACAAGTGTTTTCACGAAAAAATAGGTTTTCACCCAAAATACAAAAAAAATATTTAAATTAAATTTGAAAATGGGATTTTTCCAAATTTTTAGCTCAACTTTCTTCAAAATGACTAGATATTCTTGAACTATCTTATTAATGTTGTTTTTACTTTCACTAGCCAAGGGAAATAATGCCAAACATTTAGCAGCAGAATGTTTTAACAAATGACATTTTCTTGTTTTTCTCAAAACACACTAGAGTGGAAAAGTCCCACTTTGAATCTAGACCTCTCAATTAAGTGCTAACATTTAATTTTTTACATATGTAAATTGTTCCACGTGAGTTGGGGACCATTTTGTTTAGTTTCTAAATAAAAAAAATGTTTTTTTAATGTTTTGGTGTTATTGGTCCTGCTCATGCCGGCTGAAATCTTATAAAAATCTCCAAAATCTCCATGGACGCTCCAAACACCGCTGGTCTAGCTCAATTGCTATAAAAAATGCTCGAGCGGTTCAAGGGTAACATATATTATTGTTATCTACACACTACATAATGCATATTTTTAATTTCAAATATAACCGATCAATTTTCTAATTTATATGGAATTGATTCATATAGCGCGATTCATCTAGCAAACAACATATTCTGTCATTCACACACACACACACACACACACACACACACACACACACACACACACTACCTCTTGATCCATGGTCAGGCTCTTGGCCAAAGTCTGTAGGTGTTGCTCACCCTCGATCAGTGCTCACCCTGCGCCCTGGTAGAGGACTCGCAGCCGGCAGCAGTGGCGCCGGCAGCGACCGCGCGATCGGGTAGTGACCGCTCCCAATGAAGCGCCCTGAGCCGCTTCCGAACGTCGGCATCCCGCGAGCGCCCGTCGTACCATGCAGTGTACAAGAGCCGGTCGTTGAGGGCGCGATCGCTTGAATATTCGTAGAGTCCCCGGTCCGCGATCATACGTATGAACTGGAGTGTCGCGTTTTTAAGAGTGTAAGCTTCCGCAGCCGGAGTCAGTAGCTTCTTGGCTGTTCGGGAGACGCCGCGTTCTAGACACAGGTGCAAACATTTCGGCCGCCATTCTGCGACCTGCCTCAGGGCGATTTGCCCTGCCCTGCCCTGAAATGTTCTGCGATATTCCTCAGGGCAAATCGCTCCCAAAGTATTGTTCATGTTGTTCGAGAAAATAGGCTAAACAGCTTAGACGCTAGCGTTGACTACAGACAGACGGACAGACACGTCAAACGTTTTTTAGGTATCAAGGACCCACAAAACATGGATTCCGACTACACTACTTTTAAGGAAGTAATTTACATATATAGAAACAGGATTTATCTACTTTTTCTTTACCAGGGCTCAGCAATAAGAGGTTTTTCGGCTGAAAATTCTCCGTTTTCCGACGCACGTACACATAACTTCCACTTCTTACGAAGAAAGTGCGAAAAGGTGAACTAATGATGCTCAAATTTGCACAGAATTTCTCGTACCAGTTCTCTAATTTCTTTGGTCTTGGCTACCTTTTCCGTTCCGCCCTCTTCCTGGCTAACATCTATCGCCGCCCAAAGAATTTGTTTGTTTTTTTAATTTTCTATTCTTTTGTTTCTTAATGATAGACCTGATATATGACTTCAAAAATATTTTGGAAGAGTAACACCTTGCCTTGTATGACAGTTTTCGTTAAAAGATTGAGAGATAAAGTCGTTTTTTAGATAATGTTATAACTTTTCTGTGAATGCGAAATTTGAAACTCTTTCTTTCTGAATGCGAAATTGGAAAACAATGGAGTTTTGGAAAAACTTAATTGGAAACTGTTTAAAAAATTGTTATTTAAAACGCATTAATGTGTACAAATCTCTGGTAATATAAATGTTAACAGCGTAAGAGAAAAATAAAAGCAACTACATTTGTGTATTTCTTGAAAAAGCACAATTTAGCACGATAATTTTAAAACTTTTTTTAAAAGTTGGAGCCGTTTTCAAGAAAATGTTATTTGAGCTTTTTTGAAAATGCGTAATTTTGAGCACATTTTAACAGAAAACATTTGAACTTCCTAGAAACATTATTAGACATTTGAAGCACACATACTCATAAATGCAATAATGTTAACAAATCGCCACCAATGTAAATATTACCATCCTTGTGAGGGGGATGTCAAAAAAATTACAAATGTGTATTTTTTTAAAACCAAAAGAATACAGCGAAGCGGCATCTATGACAACTGTTGGGGTACTTTTAGCACTATCCCTACTAAAATTTAAAAAATTGGAGCCGTTTTCGAGTATTTTTTCTGTTTGATATTACACTTATTTCACGCAATATTGTATGAAAACCACCAATTGTTTTTAAAAAATGTGCTTCACCTTAATGAAAGTACTAATTGGGAATATTATAGAAGAGTAAACCCTCGTCGTATAAGGAAATTTTCGTTGAAAAATTTGAAGCCCTTTTAAGAAAATGTCGTTCAAGCATTACTGTAAATGCAAAATTTGAGGCCCTTTTTCACATATACTTTTGAGTTTTTGAAGAATTGTATTAGACGTCATTTGAAGTACTTCACACATGCAATAAAGTATACAAATCACCAGAAATTTGCATATTAACGGCGTGAGAGAAATTTTGGAAAACATTAAAAAACATTTTTTTAAACATAAGGAGACAGCATAATGACTTTTATGTCATCTCATCTTATACAGTGTGTTTAGCTTCATCTGTACAAAAAGTGTTTTAAAAAGTTTGGAGCCGTTTTCAACAAAATTGAGAATTTTTGCGTTTGAGCGTTCCTGAAAATGTGGAATTTTGAGCTAATTTTCACAGAAAACGTCTGAGTTTTCGAGAAATGTTATAAGACATCATTTGAAGCACATTTACTCATAAATGCTATATCTCATTATTATAAATTTATTATTAGTAACTAATATATTATTAATTATAGTATATTATTAACTAATAAATCTGTACTAATCGCCGGTAATGTAAATAAGAACGACACGAGAAAGATGTCAACATTATTAAAATAGTGTAAATTTTGAAAAAAAAACACCCAAAACAATAGAACAAAATGGTATTCATGTCGTTTCATACAGTAACACTATTTCTGCCAAAAGTAAAAAGAAAAATTTGTAGCCGTTTTGAAAAAATATTTTTTTGTGGTTTTTAATATTGCCCAAATTCCACTCAAATTTGCACGAAAACGACTACAATTTTGTTTTTAAATTACGTCAATGTAAGTACTAATGTAGTGGACAAATTTTATTTGAAGCTCTATTTCAAATATTGTATTTCTAAGACGCTGAAAGAATTTAAACTTTTGCAATTTTCGAAAATTGAGAATTAACAGTGACAATCTGACCTACGACACCTTTATAAGTGTATTTTACTTTTATTGGCAATTTAAAGAAAAAATTGAGCAATTTTTGAGAAACTTCTGAAAATGTCCCAGGGGCATCAAGTAAAGTACCCCAAAATTAAAGAATGTTATTCAAAATCGCAGAGCTTCGAGTAAGGCCAGATCGGCAGGAGAGTATTTAGTTTGGAAAAAATTCAACGCATATTAATTAGATCGCTGGTGAGGTAGATACTTTCTAATTATTAAATATGGTAAATTAAAGATGTTGTCTGGTATCAAAAAATATATTTCGATCTAAACCATCTTTAGCAAAATATATTTTTTGATACCAGACATCTTTAATTTACCGTACTCAACGCATGATATTTAGTCGCTAGTGTTGTTTAGACGGACAGTGTCAGATGAATCGACGTTTTGAAAAAAGAAGAAAAGAAAAAAACACTTTTTTTCTAAATCAGGGGACCCCAAAACGTGTATTTCCATTGGAATATCGAAATCAATTTTTCGCAGCGACCCTTAACTTTCTCTACACTACTTATATTCCTCTGTATATTCATACGTATCCGAGAGAGTAACAATTAGGGAAACCTTTGTTGAAAGTTTTTATGGATTTAATATCGTCTAAAATAGTAACCACTTGGTTCTTTAAATAGACACCCATTTCATTGATCGATCGATTGATTATGTTTCCGGCGTGTCAACTGCCAAGACCATTAGTCCCGTAAGTGTCGTGAATATTTTGTCGTGGGAGGGGGCGATGATCCCCCGCTGATGAGATTGGGCACCGATTTACACGTCAGCTTGCGAGGTTTTCCTCAACCAGTTATCTCCCACCAGCGGGGCACCGCCCAGTCTGGTCTCCCGGCATGTGCAGTAGTTTAGTGCATGTAAGTAAAACAATATTGTGGTTGTGGTAAGTGTGTTTGTAAGTAACGGGTGAGGTTAAGACAAGGAAGGGGAAGAAGGATCGCGCGCGGTCCGCGTTCCGATTGTTAGCGTACTGTTCCGGAATTCGCCTGGTTTTGATTGGAGAAACCACGGAAAACTACCGATCAGAGCAACCGGCCACTTGTATTCTCCTCCAGACATCGGCTGAAGTCGTCGTAGCTATTTGGCTAGTGCTGAAAATCCTGCAAACCGTCAGGGCTCGAACTCTGGGACCTCCCGATCAGAGGTACTGCTGTGACATCAATAATGCCATAAGCCAAGACGTTTACTTCATGATTGCATGCCGAATTTTCGACAGGAGAGTGTGTGTTTCTTGATAAAATGACAGTCGTCTTCGAATTGTGAATAAATAAGCATGGTACAAAGGTAACAAACAAATGTTTCATTTGTTAAAAATTTGCTTTTCCTCGAGTTGACGTTTGCTCATTTGTTAAGTCCAAATTTCATGTAGATGTCATTGCGAGATTCATTTTCCACATGCATCGCTTCAATCCTGACATAATTTAATATCATCCATGTAAAACAAAAGTCGAGAATTCGTGGTGTCTCAGAATGTGACATATCACAAAGTGTCCTGTGCCTGACTTTTAATTTTGAAAAATATATCAACTTGCAAAATTGAAAAAGGAAAGGGGTGATAAAATATAATTTCTTTATTAACGTTTAAATAAAAATATAAGTGATGGGCTTGATTGACTCCAATGAGCTCCATGGGCTCCCTAGAGATACATGAGTCCCTGCTCGATGTATCGGCTGCACCGCATCTCCTCAGGCCTGGCTCAGATCAGTGGTTTTCGTCTTTTCCTTGATCGCTCTCTATCGAATGTCGGAGCAGCACCTCAGAATATGGACCACAGACCATACGCAATATTTCCTTCCATATTGTGACCCCATTCCCCAAACTTACCGCCCGGGCCGCGTGATGGGCCCTTCACCTATCCTCGCCCACCCCACTGATGTAGAGAATTTCCGACGATCGTCAGAGATCCTGAATACAAAAGACACGCTTTGAAAATCTCCAGAGGCAATTTGTGAACTGTATTTGTATGTTGAGTGCAAAACGTACGACACCATTTTGGACCTAATTAACCTTCTTAACTTGGTCCAGAAATAACTATTATTTAATTAATTGATCTACCAGTTTGACGTATATTTTGTCATAAAATTGTAGAATATTGTCTCGCTCGAAGAATGTTATGCGTTTTGTCCAAAAAAAAGCTAATAAAAGAAACGAGTAATTGGAAATTCAATCGTGTGTGAATGAAGGATGAAGTTTTGGGGTTTGGCCTTTCATTTCGAAGAACCTTTATTCTTTCTTTTGTTTTCAATTTTTCTTTTTAAATAAATAAAAGCTGATCGTTTATTAACCATGAGTTTTCAAAATGTAGACATATTCGTTTCCTCTCCTCGGACGATTCTCTAGCACCACTTGGCGGAAACGTGACTCCAATCGAATACATAAAAGGTAATGTACTATACTCGTAGTTTGACAGCTAGAATCTCTGGAGACCAACCCTCCTGTCAATTTTCAGCCTGCTGTCTGCTTGCCTGCTTGAGGGATACCAACCAAACCTGTCAAATTGTCAATAATTTTGAGTAATATGTAAAATTAAAGCTGTTCATAATACAACATGTAATCCCATTTATTTTTCAAATGTTATTTTGCAGTATGAGTGGTGTTTTATCGGGAAATTTCATTGAAATAATTAATATAAGCGAACCATGACTTCGACTATAGTAGTACATTATAGAGCATTTACAAAAATGGCTGCTTGAACGTGTTCGCGTTATCGGTTGTATTCCGTGGAAGATTAACGATAATGTATGATATGTTATGAAATTTACTATATCTAATAACCAACATGACTTCTGAAAGGTACATTATGTTTACTAGAATTTGGGATTGGTAAATGTGCTTGAAACAAGATGAGGCGTAAAATCGATATTTAATTTTAAATGGGCCAATCTTCTGTGTTATTCTACTTTATAAAATTTATTTTACAATTTTAAACCAGCTGCGAACTTGTGAAGTGCCTTTGAAAACTGTGGATGCCTAAATTGTAAATATTTCTGATCTTGTTAAAATTGAAATGACTGACATTTGTCGAAGACCTTATTATAGTTTTAAAAAAGTTTGCTTTTTACGTGTGCCTTTTTATGTGCATCTGTCTCCGGTCTTGGTGTCAAGCTTATCTGTTTTGATTTTCGGAAATCGTAGTTATGTCTTATGGAAGTGCTTGTTATGCTGTAATTTATGCTTCAAAAATAACTTTGTTTAAATTTAAGTGGCACAGTGTTGTTTGGTGTATGCCTTTAATGGGAAAGTTGTTTTTTACAGAGCTACCTTTTGTGTACATATTGTGGATATAAGTGTCAAAATTTTCTAACTGAAGTTATGCATGTTGCATCAATATCTGCATTGGTAGAAATGTCAGTGACTTACTCATGCATGTGTTACATATCTTATTGTAAGGTTTGTAGTGAAAATTCTGATGAGTAGTATCGTGAGTTGCTTGAAATGCATGTATAAAAATCTTATATTACTTTCAAATTGTGTTATTTCTTATTGACTGTAAATGATATTGCCAATAAAGACGATGTTTATTTACTTCATTATGTAGTGTTCTTTATTATCCAAGGAATGTGGAAAAAATTAACATGAAAGGAATGTGGTGAAACGTTTTTTCATGCATGCTGTGTGCAACTGTAGTTATTTGTAATTCAGGTGGTTGTCATTAAAAAGTAGATGAATTAAAATATTGGTATTGTTTGATTGTATTAATTTATTAATCTGATAGATCCCTTCTATTCTGTTGTATAATTTAAAGGAATATAATCTACAATTTAATTGCATGAAAACAATAACAAGTTTGAATATTCCCTGTCAAAACATGCAACTTTTATATTAACAGTATACTTAGCAATTAAATGAAAATTCATGCTTGCTTGAAATTCGTGTAAGAACATATCAATTCTTCAGTGTTCAGTCATGTATTTCCATTTTTGTAGTCATTTTTTGTCTTGCATATGGTGAATTTTTGTATATTGGCTTTCCTTTGTGGTGCCTGGTATGTAGATACACAATATACACTTGATAGTTTTTGATCTGAGATTCATCTTTCTTTGCATATATTTGTATACAGCTTGAAAAAAAATGCCGTTGATTTATTTTAAAGCTGGTGTACATTTTTAAAGAAATCTATATTATTACACACATTTTGTTACATGAACAATTTTAGTTTGATTTAATATTTATTAATATGTGATTAAATAGACAAAAGTCTATTTGAAGTCTAGTGAAGTTATGATTGAAGCAAGTTACTAGTAATTTAGGAAAATAATAACTGTTGAAATTAAAAGTAATACTGAGTTAGTTGGTTTGGGCAGCTATTGAATCACATGAACCAGAACTTGGAACTTATGTTATAAATAATTGCATCAATAGAAACAAATTGTAAAACCTAATTTCTGGTTAGTTCATATTAATGATGATAATTGCATGTATATTACCAAATCATGTTCAGTTCTTAATAATAAATTTTAGTCAATTGTAAATCACTATTTACAAAGTAAAAGTTATATTTTAAGAATAAAATTGTATATAAACTAGATGTAAATATTGTAATGTAGGGAATACTAACACAAATTAATAATTTAGCAGTGAGGACTTAAGTCAAGAATCAAATTAAAGTAGGCAATAGTAAGCACTGAATAATTTTTCAATGAACTCATGTGGATGTACTATTATATGTTCTTTTTAAAAGGAAAAATGAGTGACTTTCTGGAACAATGATAGTGTTTGTTCTTATCACAAACTCCAATGTGATGTTGGGAGAAATGAAATGAGTTAAACTAAGTAGTAAATTTGCAATATTAGTAGATATAAAAAATAACTGAAAACATGCCATAAACAAAGACTTTTGATATAATCATATTGATAATCTTAAAACATGCTTATTACGAATGTTCAAATGTAGTTAGATTTAATTTCTTTGAAATCTGATTAGTTTATTTTCAGTAGTTTGCTCTAGCAAGCATGTAATTATTATATAAATTGTGGAACACAAGTATTAACCTTTTCACTGCCTAGGTTTGACATGAAATTAATTTTGTTTCGGTTTTTCCAAGTAAAATTCATTACATCATCTATTTCCCTCAAAGAGATCATCTTCCATGGGTGAAAAAAATGTATTTGATTTGTCTTGTTGGGAAGAATTATTTGAAGACTGAGAGGTCATTTAGTGATTTCATATTCAATTAGAATTAATGGGTCAGCCATATTTAAGAATTTTTATTTTTTAATGCTCGAAATAATAAATGCACTATCATTTATTTAAAACTGAAATACTTAAAATTATAAGGTATAAATCTCTTGAAGAAAAATCATCTCTAACTGAAAGTTTGATTGTTTCCCATAGTTAATAAGCAAACCATATACATTATAATGCATTACTTTCAGTTTCAAATTCTGAGTTTTAAAGAGCAATAGTGAAAGAAACTGGGCGTGTGTTTAGAATTTAGCAACATCTTTTAACATTGTGGAAGTTAGCCAATCTTCACTTATACATGAATGGTTTGTTGTGTACTTAGAAAAATGTCTTTTATAGTAATGCTTGTTAATACAATAATTTTTTAATTATTATGCTGATGTTTATTGCATGCACCATAATATGTATTACTTTGAGCATGTTAGGAATTCAGTATCTGGAATCCATCAACTTCTTGTTGTGTATGTAATTTGCAATTGTACCAATGAAATAATTATTTTTGTGTACTTTTCTTGAAGAATTTAATTATTTTATAAGATGAGGTTTTGACTTTTTATATTAAATTAAAAAATAAATTTATAACGAAAAAATTATTGTTACTTTGAGGTTACCTATTTTTACCAGATTTTTCATTTACACACATCATCACTTTTGCCCTACAGCCTGACAAATGGGTTGTATTGTGTTTCTTTGGAAGAACTCCAAAACGTATTCTTTTCTTCGTGATGGCTGAAACTGACTTGGTATAGAAGTTAGGAAGTTCTTAATGAAAAATTTACTTTAGTAAAATTTGTAAGAGGTTCTTGATTTATATGAGTTTCAGTTTTATTAGGTGACAGAATTTATAAAAATATGAATGAAATGAAATTTCATTCATATTTTTAATGAATTATTTATAATGAATTTTTTATCTGATATGAGAAAGGATTGATGTTTGCAATTGTGTTCCAGAATGGAGTGGGTGGAAATTATTGAACCAAGAACGAAGGAACATATGTATGCCAATTTGACCACAGGGGAGTGTGTTTGGGACCCTCCTCCTGGTGTTCCTGTGTAAGTATTTTTACATAATTTCCCAATATAATGATTGCATTTTAATGTGCACATTCTTAATATATTCAAAAATGGCACTTAGGTAGATGTTTGATGGGTATTGTATTGTTATGTGATGCAAGGGATTTGTGTGTGTGCATATGATTGTGTGTGTATGCGATTGTTATTTGGGTAGTAGAACTGTTAACTGAAAACAATTTCTATAAAATGTTTTTTTCACATGCGTTTTGAATGTTCGTGTTGGTCTTTGTGTGTATTGGTATTAATATTAATAATAACATTATTATTATTATTATTATTATTATTATTATTATTATTATTATTATTATTATTATTATTGAATTATATGTAATTTCAGTGTGTTTAATGAGGCAGATTGATTATTATTTTGCTTCTTCATGACAATATAACAAAAATATAAAAAATTATTGTTTTAGACAGGTTTTGCATTGCATTCCACAAATTATTTACAAGATTCTTAGAGGATTTTCATCATTGTAATTTGAGGGTTAATATTCTTTAATAGAATAATTATAATTTTACTCATTGTCTTTTGCCAGCTATTCAGTTTTGTATCTCTTCCAGAAAAAAGACTGACAACAATCAGTGGTGGGAACTTTTTGATCAAAACACCTCTCGCTTCTATTATTATAATGCTACCTCTCAAAAGACGGTTTGGCATCGGCCTCAGAACTGTGACATTATACCACTTGCAAAACTTCAGGTAAAAAATTATGGATATTTTTGATATAATATGAATAGCAATGGATAAACAATCATTTTGCATGTATGTGGAGAAGTAAATAACAATTTTTTTCCCCTTCTGATCACAGACATTGAAACAAAATACTGAACCAGTGGTGGAAGAACATGGAGCAAGTGAAGAGCCTCGAAAGAAAGAATCTGTTGCTACACAAACACCTGGTCGCACAGTGAAAAGTTCGAAAGCTACAGCTGACGCATCTGCTTCTCAGGTAGAATCATTTTTACTTTCTTGTATACATACGTATATATGGAGTAATATACATAGTATAGACAAAGTATTGTGCTAACCCAGATGGCCGAGATGGCTAGAGCATGTCTTGTCTCAGCACTACTTTTCCGTGTACATATTTATAAATGGAGTATTGTACCTAGTACAGGTAAAGTTTTGTAATACTGCGGAAAATCGATTTTGACATTTCAACGAAAATACGTTTTAGGGTCCCCCGATACCGAAAATGTGTTGTTGTTTTGTTTTGTTTTGTTTTGTTTTGTTTTGTTTTGTTTTGTTTTTTCAAAATATTCAGTATGCCCGTCCATCAATCCATCTGGTGCCTTTGAGCACTACTAGCACCTAAACCATGCATATGATTTTTTCTAAATTGAAGAAACCTGTGTCAATCTGCTTCAAGTTGAATCATTGATATTTTCAAAAAAATTCTTTAAAATTTGGGGGTACTTTACATGAACTTCTCTGGACATTTCTATATTTTCTCAAAAATGGCTAAAAATTTTTACTTAAAATGACTATGAATAAAAACTATGAATTTTCGAAAATTTGAAAATTTTTCGGGCGTCTTTTTACAACTACAAAGATGGAAATTTTTTCCTTCAAATAAAATTTTTCACCACAGCGAGTTCTTTCATTAAGGTCTTGAACATTTCTTTAAAATTTTTGGTAGTTTTTTGCGCAATATTGTGAGGAATATGTGCAATTTTAAAAAAAATACAAAAACAATATTTTTTCAAAAACAGCTTTAAATTTTTCCTTTAAACTTTTTCTAGGGATTGTGCTAAATACTCACTAATAGATGTAACAAATGCCATTTCGCTCTATTCTTTTTCAAAAAATACAAAAAATGTAATTTTTTTTCTAGTCTCTCACATTGTTAATATTTACATTAGCGGCAATTTCTTTACATAACTCTATTTATGAGTAGTACATGTGCTTTAAATAATTCCAGATAAAGTTTCCCGAAAACTCAACAGTTTTCCATGAAAATGAGCTCAAAGTTCCGAATTTTCAGAAACACTCAATCACCATTTTCCCAAAAACGGCTCAATTTTTTTCCCCTTCCCCCCTTTTTTTCTTTCTTTCTTTCTCTCTCTCTCTCCCTCTCTCTCTCCCTCTCTCTCTCCCTCTCTCTCTCCCTCTCTCTCTCTCTCTCTCTAACAGGTGCTATTTGCAATGTTTGAGATAATATAGAATTAATTTTGCTGAATTCATTTGATTTTTCAAAAATTACACAAACCTTCTGCATGACGTTTGTTGGTTTTGATAATCTTGCCTGCACTTCCCTCCACAGACAATCATGTCTTATTGATTTGAATAACGTACAAAGATGCATTTTCTCTCTACATTTTTCCAAAGGTTCCCATGATTAAATTTAGAATTAGAAAACCTTATCCTAACAAATTTTGCGGAATATATTTGTACATTTTCAAGAGGTGTTCTTTGCCCTAAATGATATGGGTTCCTACATATGGAGTCATATTCCAATATCGGTTGTACTAGAGATGTATACCCTAATTCCTTTGTTTTTTGCTCCTTTGCAAAGTACTTTAATCAAAAAGTACAATGTCTTCCATGCCTTTTTCACTACATAATTAATGTGTTCTCCCCATCCCAGATCCTCATTTAGTACTATTCTGAAATATTTACAGCACTTAGCCCTCGGATTATCTTTAGCCCTCAGAATACAATTTAAATGACAATATTAATGTATAATTTATTATTTGTACTGTATAGTTCTGAAGTACTAAGTATGCATGTAACAAATACTGTGTTTATGTTTTGTATCAATGATCCCTATCTTGATTGGGTTTTTGGTTCTGTTCTTGTTATCCTTTCAGCAAATGCTGAGATGGGCTGTTACATTGCTTTTCATCGTAAATATAGCTTCACTATCTACACACATTTTCTTGAGCTCTTTGAGAATGTAACTTTGAAGAAAAATAAGGAAATTAGTAGTAAAAGTGCAGAAGTTCTGGAGCTCAAAAAATCGTTTCACTCTTCACAAACACTCTTCACATAGAGTTTTTAAACATTTTTGCCATTTAAACTATACATTTTTTTCTGAGGGAGCTGTGTGAGAATGCCTAGTCGAGACTTGGAATGTAGGTGCAAATTTATTGTCTTAATTTTACTGTCTCTCTGAAAGAAATGCTTATTTTTGAATGGAACTATTCTCTTTTTGTCTGCCTGAATAAAATATCTCTGTAATATGGCTTTTTTAAAAAAACATTATTTATTTGTAATAGCAGCAGCAATTTTGCTGTTTAACTCATATCATTCAAAAACTGTATATGTTTAATATGAATCTACAAGTTTATAATATAATACCTCATGTAGTATACTTCGTATAATATAACTTTAGCAATAAAACAAAAACAGTGACTCTCAAATCAAAAGTTAATTGACGTCGTATATCCTGCATATCTTGTAAGACTGTTATAAAACAACTCAAGGTAGCTCCATTGATACTGTGCTGGCAATCCATTCCACCATTCCATGAGTTCACCACTCTGTTACTCAAAAGAGGTGTCACTGTAAGATCCTTGTATTCTCGCTGCACAACTTCAAAGAGTGACCCCTAAGGTGACAATCTAGACTTCTCTCAAAGAAATTTGTGAGAATTCTTTCATCATATCCTCCATTCATAATCTTAAACATTTTGATTAGATCTCTTTGTTGTCTCCTCTGCTCCAAAGTTGGCAATTTGACTGCCCAACATCTCTCCTCATACGATCTGTTCTGTAGATCGATAGTGGACTTCGTCATTTGTCTCTACACTTTCTGTTAGGCCTCAATGTCTTTTTTGTAGTAAGGGGAACACACTGATCTGGCATATTCCAAACTTGGTGTGATATATGTCACGTGTATCTTCATCTGTCGACTTAATTCCCGGGAACACTCTCCTCATCAGGTACAGTGCAGAATTTGCTCTCTTGACAACTGCTGAAACCTGTCTGTCTCATTTGAGATCTTGGGTCACAGCCACACCTAGGTCAACCTGTGCTGCACTGGTTGTATTGTATGTATGTCCACCAATCTGCTACAGGTTTCTGGTGTGATGAATTATAATGGTTAAGATGCAGTGATGAAAAATTGTTTGTTTTTCCCATTGTCTTCTGTATTTTACACTCACAATCCTTACGAATTGTGCAAGACTTGAACCAGCTAGTTGTGATTTTACATATTGTGGCTACCATTTGCGTCAACTTGCACCAAAGAGGTCAGCAGTGATCTTTATTTTTATGCATTACATTTCATATTAGAATATGCATACTTAATCAATTGAGATTGTGAAATTGTAGATTAAAACATTTGATGATGTTGATGTATTGTTTTGTTAACTGTTTAAATAGTTTTAAAAAAAGCTATTGTTAGAAGATTAATACATACAAGAAGCAGAAACGGTTAGTGGAAAGTGAATAACAAATATTTCTTGGTCATCAATTACTCATGCATTTATTTTTTATTACAAAGCCTGCCTGATAAACCCAACAAAGCTTTTTTATGTATATACATAAATTCATTACATAATGGCATTAATGTAATTTTTTAGCTTTATGCAGCAAAAAATAAATTTTTTGAACTAAATGCAAACATATTAACAAAAGTTGTCATTTTAATCTATCATAACATATCAGTCAACATTACATAAATAGTTTATAAGTTGTATTATCTCATAACAAACACTCAATTTTAGAACACCTGAAGCACTTCTTTAATTATATTGTGAAATATTATCAGTTAATTAGATAAATATTTTTTTCAGGGATCAAAACCTGAAACAAGACATTCATCTCGTTCTCACCATAGTGCAGTTGGCTTCTCAGTAACATCAGAAACTCAAACATCCCCTGTCGGTTCTCCTCGTACAAGCCGCCGAAGCCATCACCATCACCACCGGCATCACCATGCCCGAGAAGAACAGGAAAGTGGTCAGGGTGATGGCGCTCGGCAGCGGTCACGAAGAGGAAGTCAGGGAAGCGGCTCTTGGTATACACGAACCACTCACTCTCAAGTAAGTATTTTCACACAATATGTTTTCAGTTGTAATGAGAGGTGGAATGAATGCTAAGTGTCCTCAAATCTGATTCTTCTTCTGCTCATACCTATAAGATCGATAGTGCTGTCGATTGCTTTAATGTTTGAGGATGCTAAAACTCCCTATTTTGTTAAATTATGATGTGAATTACACTTAGAGAAAGCATATATTCAAGTGGTGATCAAAGAGATTTAAAAGTAAGAGGTTTGAAAAAATCGAATTAAATCTTCAAAGTGTGGAAATTTTTGAATCTAGGGCCTTTTGCAGGTTTTGAGGGATTTGTATATTTCTATGGCATGTAACTGTGTTAACTGCACAAGAAATCTATCTCATAATGCAATGTTTTTCAGGATTCAGGAAGGTCAAGTGACTCCAGTTCAGTTTCTCATAGTAGGACATCATTGGAATCTGGATACAGGTTACTTGAATCACCTCATCACCATCATCACCACCATCACCATCATGGTCATCGTCATGGAAATAACCATGCGGCAGGCCTTTCCCCCCCTCTCCCGCACTCATCAGCAGAACACCGCCATCGGGATCAAGCTGGGGGTTTAACCCTCTCGACTAGCACCCCTTTGTTCAAGAAGAAGCCCCTTGGCGAGGCCAACTCCCAGGTAAGGACTCATGGCATCAGGAACATGAGAGAAGCAAAAATAGAAAACTTTTATAGTTGGTTCAGTCACGTGAGCGATTGTTTTGACACACATTCAAGCCAATCTAATTTGGAGTTGATGAGTAACAAAGAAATTATTTGCATTTATATTATGAACATTGGCTAACTTATTTTGGGGCAGTGGTGCTTCCTACTATTTTGTTTCCACCAGCTGTAAATGTTCACTTGAAAATAATTTATTTATTTTTTAGAATTTAAAAATAGTGTACATCATAGCTTTTACGTAAGGCAATATTATTTTCAAGGATTATAAAGGATTAAAATATATACGTACGTATAAAATACTCAATTACTTGAGTATAGAGCGATTTTTATAAGAATGAGCCAAAGTGACAGTTTGGTAAACAAGTGAACATCATGTGTAATGCAGAGAAGTATCTCTCCGCTGTGGCAGCTGTTCAGACATGCCCCTTTTTAGTATTTATGGCTCCCATGAAGACATCACTATACAGAAATCTAAGAGTTTCACTGAGGTATATGCACGTACACGAGTCTGGGAAATATTGAAATTTCATTACGTATGTGGAAAACTGTTTGAACGTGGTCTCATATTCAGTAAAAGAAAACTGCCACAAATGTAAATAAAAAGAAAGTAGATTTTTTAGGGTATGTTCAAATACCTTTTCTGGTCATTTCACAGCAAATGGCTCATGCGTTTTTATAGTGGAGGATAGTTTATTTATAATTATAACACCCTGACTATCAATATTTAATACTATGATCTCATAATTAAAATGTGACTTAATAATTGTTTTATATGTCACTAATGTTGTGCATGTTAATGCATTCCTTAATTGTGAACAAGAAGGATGCCCTTTGGGCCCACTAACGCTTTTCATGGTTCACAACCATGTCACAATTATATTTAAAAAAATTATACATACATATATAGATATAAATATAAAATATATATAAATATAAAAAGCACAAAATTCTCTCAAACACAGCTCTCCACCTTACTACACAGGAGCCGGAAACACATGCACTGCCACCCGTACACATCACACATTGAAGACTGTTTTAAAATAAACATAATACTTATCACACAAAAACTAAACTCAATGTAATGTTTATAAAAAAAAGAATTTTAACAGAAGAACACATAGCCCTGCACTTCCTAATTTTTCTTGGCACACTACATTTTTGTCAGACGAAGGCATCACAAAAGGAAGTGTCGAAGCCATTTACAAGTTAGCCAACTGAAAACGAACGAATGGAGGAAGGAAAGTCTAATTGGCTCAAGGGCAGAACTATCGCAGAACCTTCAGTTGTGTTGCCAGCACTAGCTGCCAAAATGTCCCATTGTTATAAAAATCACTCTTTGATATTCATTTATTGTAAGATGTCTGATTACTTTCGAGATGTTTGGATTTCTTTATCAAAAAATAATATCATCATCATCAGGCCCTTCAGGTCCATAGCAACCTGCAAGAATTTGCTGCTGAAGCCCATAGCTACACAGCAACCTTCCACCATTTAGGGAGGGTCAATGGCACATATCGCTACTGTAGACTCATTGACACGTTTTCTCTATCTGTCTGCTTGCTGTGATACTTTGCCCTCTTGCACCTTTTTTGGGCACAGGGAGGAAAAGGAAGAAGCAATAGTTTTATTAGGATAGGCATGGTGGTTTGGAAAAGCCCAGCCATACCACGGCTCACATGCATGCCGGCAGTGGGGTTTAGAACCCGCGACTCTTTGAACCGAGACTGCTGAGGCATGTCCACTGCAACAGTCTTGGCTACACTAGTGATACCATTTTAATAATCTCACTTCTGTTTTGACATGATTTATATCATTCTTAGAATATTCTTTATAGTGATGCTATGAGAACAAACGAAATCACTTGTGAAAATTATGCCTATCCTTGTACTACACTCTATGAACTGACACTTCCAAGACAATATCAGGCGATGTGTGGATCATCTTGCTAATGGGAGAATGCATTTTGTGGTGTGGTGCTGTCTTTGGGAATATTCAACTGTTTGAGAACCTGTCAAAATAATTGTCTACTGGCCTGAACCGAGTATTGTACTATGCAGAAGGGAATGGAATCTAGTTTTTAGTGTAAAGATTTCATATTACAATACATATCAAACTATACAATTACTTAAAATTTTATATTTTTAGTGATGAGTGAGTGACCTTGTGTTGTGACATAAGCAGTGGAAATACATTTTCATGTGAAGCATGAGAAATAGTTTTGTAAATTATAGAACCTTAGTTATAGTCTCTAGACTTATTTTTAGCTAAAATATTTTTATGACAAATTTTAAAATTTCTCTGTTATTTCTTATATTTGTCTTATTGAGAGTTCAAATAGAATATAAAATAAGGAACATATTTTGAATTATAAAATCTTTGAATACTTAAATGAAGATGTTATGCAAAATTGTTGTTGTATTGAGAAGATTAGGGCCTAACAGATGTTAGGTCTTCAGTTTTAGATAAGCAGTGAATAAAATCGAATTAAATTAATTAATCTTTGACCTTTCAGTACTTTTTAGCACGAATATATTACTGATACGTAATCACTAAGCAGTTTTTAAAATTAAAAATCAATAAATTTGCTTTTTAGTTACTAGAACAAAATTTACCAAAATATAAGACTAGGTTTTTTCCTAAATATCGCCTATGAAAATTCCTAACTTAATATTCCTAAATGATAAGCGGTGAAGAAGATGATGTTGAACCAGTTTCCAAGTAGTGGGTGTGATTGTCATTGGTTCATATGCTTGAAGAAAAGAAAGAAGTAATTGGGAAGAGTCTAACAAAGAATTAAGTCTTGGACAGCATTTCAATAAACAAAATTGAATTGATGAAAGAATATGACAAATCAGTCAATATAATAAGAATTAGTCAAAATACCAAAATGCACGTTTTGAATAGGTTTCATTATTATCATGATTAACATTATTATTATTATTATTATTATTATTATTATTATTATTGTTGTTGTTGTTGTTGTGGTTATCATCATCATCATCATGTTGGGATTTGCAATCATGGAAATTATGCAAGCAAAAATTTATGAGAAACAATCAAGTATGTTTTTAAATGCAGAAGAATTAATAGATGTTTACTGAAAAAGAGAGAAACAGAAAATTAAGTAAGATGGTGCACTGGCTGTGTAATTGTTAAAGAAAGTTGGAATTAGAACATATAATAAATTGCAAGGAGCGTCTTCTCAGCGATTCAGATTGATTTTTACTGAATTGTGTAAAATCAGTTTCTGTGCTCTTTTTAAATACCCTGCCTTGTTCATTTGGATTTTGTGTTTGGATTGAGGGAAGTTCTCAAAAAATTTATTTTAAACAAACCTTTAAAAATGGGAGATTAATGAGGAAGATCGCTAACTGAAGCATAATTAATTTTGAAATTATTCGATAGTTGGGCCATTTGACTTGGTAGGTATTACAATTTGTAGCACACTTTCTATTTTTATTTCTCAGAACTAAGTGTTCAGTAGTCCTGAAAGGTTCATAATGTAGTGGGAGAGATGTACAATTAGATGTGTATAGGTATGTAAAAATATGACTTTTCTTCCTTAACGTTCTGAAGAGATGATTATAAAATATAGAACACTACATGAATAATAATAAAGGGACAAAGGAGAAGGAGAAAGAAGAAGAGAGAAGAAATTGAAATGAAGGATGATGAAGACAAATATCTATTGGATTTGCAATAATTTTTAAAAAATGTGCATCTTTATTACATCATCACTACCATGATTAATTTATCCCATTGCACTGAGAAAGCATGTGAAATATAATTTGAATGTAGGGCAGGGGGTTCGTAGAGGTATTTGTATTAAATAATTTTATCATTATTCTGGATAATTTTCTTTTCTGAGAAATTCAGAAAGGGTGGTATTCAAATTTTACTGCATTTTGCACATTTGATACAACTTTTTGTTTACTCTCAAACGTTTTAATATTAGTCACAAAATTCTTTTATATTTTATAATATATTGTTATCTGAAATTTTAATAGTAATTTTACAGAATCATATTAACATACATTTATTCTGTAATTCTGAATTAATTGGGATGGGGCTTTTTATTGAATATAAGTAAATATTTACTTTTGGAAATAGGATATTGGGGAACCTTCTTTTTTATTACACTTTGCAATCCAAGCATTGAGATCTTATAATAGAGAAGCTTCAACATACATACTTTTTGTATTTTGTGTACTGAAAGTTTGAATTGTATTTGCTAAGCAACTACCCCCACGTTCAGTTCTTGAAAGCAGTTAAACACAATAGAATATTGAGTGGCTTCTTTCTGGTTTGAGTGTATCCTAGCACAGATCCTTCTTGTTGCTCCAAATTATTTTCTCATTTTATTTGCAGGGACTACTATCTGATATTCAATTCTTTTATTACAGACATATTTGGAAGAGATGGCAATGGTTACTTTTTAATATCTTTTAATGAGCAAAACTGTTCAAGATTGGTTTTGGATTAAGCATGTACTCATAATCTCAAGAGAAATTCTTCCAGCATGCATATATTTTATTGTAATGCTTGCATAGAAAATATCAGTTTGTCATAAAATGCTACAATTTGCTTTTGGTATTGTAATAAATTTGCAGCATGTTAAAGTATTAAAGCTATTAATATATCTGGAGGAATAGTTAACAATTTTCATTTCTCCTATCAGGACACTTATTTATTGAATTTGCATATTGAGGATGAACTTGAGTATTAAGAAAGCATGTTGCATTTGTCAAATTTCTCAAGTTTGTTGACATTCTTTTATATTTGCTTTCTGGGACATTGAAAGTCAATTCTCTTTCTTTCTTTCTGAAAAATTCCTCTTCATTGCAGTGATTGGTGATCTTGTCTGCTCAGCAATTTTTTCTTGCATCTTGCAGAAAGAATACAGTTTCAGGCAAGGGTGCTAAAGAGGGTTTAGGGAAACAGGTAGGAGTTGTAGTAGTCTGAAATATATGTGAATTTTTTTAATCGTTTCCCCTGTATTTGTTACACACCACCTTGTTACCAGATTATTAGTGAACTTTCATTGTTACAACCTTATAATTTTCTAATTCACAACCACCTGTTAGTATTGTTTGATGAGAAATGGGTTCTGTTAAGGAATGGGTAATTCCAAATAAAACTATTTCATAATTGAGCCATTTGTAAATATTTTTCCCCAAATCAAGATTGTGTTATAAGTGATTTTTCCCAAAATGTAAATTTAATTCTAGGATAATTGATTATTCTGTTAAAAACGTGATGGAAAAAGCCTACATATTTAATTTTTTTGTTGTACTTAATTTTGTATTGTGCTCTTGTGTTACTTGATTATTGGTTAATGAACTAACAATAAATGTATGTTCCCTTGACAGATATGTAGATTGCCTTTGTCATGTTTTCCAGTTGAAAAGCTCATTGATAGTATTTACTTCTTTTAATTGATACCATACCTTGTGGGATTATTTAGTGTAATTATGTAGCTTTGTTGAGATATTGTGTTATTCAATCTTTTTGAGTGCCCTTCCTGCTTACAGAAACTTAAGATGGAAGATGTTAAGTGCCAAATGTAAGAGTATGGAATTGGGCATGCAGATAAGTTCACTTGTGCATGGGAGCCCTCAGTTTCTTGGTGTGCATCTTTTGCATCCATATTAATATAATTTTTTGTAATGTAGCCTTTTTGTTTATATTTCCATGTTTCATTGTAATTTACAGGTTTATTGACCTAGATGTATATTTTAAATGTATGTTCTCTCTTAATGTAACATTTTCACTGTTACCACTGTCCTGAATTTGATGAGGACATTAACACGAACAAGCTCTAAATGGGGACTGGACATCTTAATGACATCCAGAAAACAAAACTCAGAGAAAGTGGAAACAGCTTTTTACATTTTAGTGATGAGCTGCGTAATTTCTGGATGGTAAATTCCTTATGTAGCCGTTGGCAAGGGTGCTTTAGAGTAAAACCAATTAAACTCCTGGGTCACTGTGTAGGAACATTTGTCATTTTCACTTCTGGCTCTTTCTCCCAGAGAAAAAAACATCCAGGACCAATAACACTGTCTGCTGTAGACAAGAAACTTGTATAAGCTTGTGTTTATCATAAGTGAAGGAAATATTAATAATTTATCCAGTGAGTCTCAGGTCAAGCTAAATTATCTCTTAAAAGTAGGTTTAATCGCAATTAATTTGTGCATTGTTTTAATTAAAGTTTTGGCAGATCATAAAAAAAAGATAATTTGGGAAAATTGTGATTAAAAATAAAAGGTTTGTTGATTTAAATTATTACATTATTTACGTATTAAACTAACTAACTATCAATGTAATCAAATTTTGTTTTGGACAAAGGGAACAAAAAAAATCAATTCAACTCCTAATCTTAGTTGTTATTAGATTGGATGGATAGATTATCTTTGCAGGGTTTTTTTTCTTTCTTTCTTTCTTTTTCTTTTCTCATTCTTCCTGAATTTGGTTGGGTGTATTTTGTCACACACATCTTGGGAAGATTTGAGATATTTAGAAAAGTCCATACTTTTGATACTCTTATATGATAAGATATTTATTTTCTTTCTTTGGTTGTTGTTGAGGGCATAGTCATTGCTTAGCTTTTGTGTTCTTATTGCTCCTTGATGGATGTACTATAACCTCAAAGTTGGTCGTCATTGAATCTGAGCTAGTTACAAAGAACGAGTATGGGTTTTAACAAGACCTGCATTTTACTTACAACATTTTATTTACAAGATCTCTTCCTATTAGATTATAAAAATCCTTCTTTACCCAGCTCTTAAGCTCATACATTGTACATTAGTGTTGTGAAATATTAGGAATTCAAACTTCAAAAACGTTTCCAAACACATACTAGAAGAGGGAGTCTTATTTTTTCTACAAAGGATCCTGAAACCTCATGATTTTTTAAAAATCATACAAACTTTTTCTAAATGATGTGTCATGTCAAACAAATTTATTTCAAAAGCACATATATTAGATTCATTATAATATTCGTATAATAAGTATTCATTATTAGATTCTTCACAAATTAATTTAAATTATAAATATCTATTAGAAGTTATCAGATTGCAGTTGATGCCAATAAATTGTATTTGATTGTCTTATTATATTATTGAGTCATCATATCATTATACGAGAAATCACAAGTGCTTTTCCTTTAGAATAAAGATATAAGAAAAATTAGTTATAAATGTATTTGTAAATGATTCCCATTCCATATAAATAATTAGTGCTTCATTTATTTATTTGTTTATTTTGTATTAGCATATAAGTATGTGGAAAATGCATTGTGGGACTCTTTTGAGCTTGGTCTCTGCACCTTCAAAGATTTGATTACTTCTGCTTTAGATTGCCAATGCTGGAATGTTGAAGTGCTTCTGGGCAAAAATTTGGACAAATCATGCCATAAAGAACTTCATTCCCCTTCCTCCTTAGACATGTGCATGGAGAAAGTGTTAAATTCCTGGCTGCATGTGACTACACATTTCTTGCATGCATTTGTCTAGGGTTAAGAAATGTGTTCCACATTCAAAGCCTCTCTGCTCCCTGAAGAGAAGAGCAAAAAGCATGCACTTAAATGTGGACACCCCTTAAGACTGCATTAATTGCAATTACTTTCCATAATTCTGGAACTGTAGCTGAATTGTAAATTACTCATTACAGTGCGATCATTTTATAGGTGGGCCAATTTCATGGAAATTTTTCTCAGTGATAGAGGACTTGGTTCTCATGGAAATTTAGATTTGATGGTCGGTGAAATCATAGAAGGGTGCTGGTGGCATTTCTGGAAAGTTTAAATTGTAGTAGGTGCAGGATGACCTCTCTCCCTTGACTGTGGCATTCATTAGTTTTTTCACACTATCTTCACAATTATTTTATTCTGATGTAACAGTATATTTCCTGGGATCTTCCTTATAAATTTCTGTTGACACTTGCTCTCTAATGTATGCCTCACATGTGTGTCATACCTAAACACTTTTTGCTTCACACTGAAATTGAAATGTACCGTCATGAATTAACTAGTCAATATGCCTGGTAAACAAGTTCTAGGGCTGTGTGTGAGGCTTTGAAACCTTCGTGCCTAGATCACTCACAATGGAGTCGAGTGCCTTTTTCTACCAGCAAGGATCAGTTTATTACCCAGGCAGATTTTATCAATCATGGCGCACTTATATGATTGTTGCACTGTATTTTAAATGACATTGCTCTTTTGTCATGTGCATGGACAGCTCCCGATTTTGCCTCTTTTTATGATCCTCCACCAACAACAGAACCATCACCACTTGACCACAGAAATTCAGTGTCATCTCAAAAGAAGTGCTTTGCTACTGTTCTTGTCAAAGATAATTACTTTTCCACACTGATTTTTATTCACTCTCCTTTTTGTACCATAAATTACGTATTGAAAATAACATTGTTGCAGGATTGAAGCAAATTTTATTTCAATAATCCTTACACATTCTATGAAGTAAAAAAGAATCAGTGACTTAGTTTAGTGAAAAGTAATAGGGATGATTATGATTTGCACCATTAATTGGTAACTGTATGGCGTGAGACAGCCTTTATTGCAAAGTCTTCAGTATTTGATAGCTTCTTGTAAACTCAGTATTTAATTTCAGTTAAAGGATTCTGTATTTTCAGTTTTATAAATCACATTTTTTTGTTTGTTTTCATTTTGTTTGCACTTTTATGTACATTTTTGTTTGCAGATCCCTCATTTAACACAACAACAACGTAGCAGTCTTGATAAATATGGTCTTTTGTCGGTACCATCTGGTCATTCCCGGAGGGACCAAGCAGGGTCACTTGCCAAACAACATAGTTTTGATGTGATGGAAAGTAATGCTTCATTTTTGGAAAATCGCTCAAGACAACAGAAGTGCCATCAACAGGTTGTTGCACAGCAGCAACCACAACCCCCACAGCAATCTCCTGTGCCAGCTCCCTTGTCCCGTAGTTATAGTTTTATGCAGAGACGAGATAAGTACCAGCAATATCAAGATGAGGATGATTCAATGCACGAGAAGTATTTTATGGGCACTAGTAGTAGTGGGGGTGGGAGTTCAGGTATGCGATCAGTGGAGTCCACTCCACAAACAAGGAGGAAATACAATGGAAATCCTACAAATAACCTAAGTGGAAATTGGCCAGTGTCTGGCAATGCATCTGGTAAGTCATCTGTTGTAATGTGGTGTTCATAACAATGCTCCTCTTAATCATAAGCCACAATAGTTATAAATATTTCCAGGTGGGCCAGTGACATCAAAGGGTCATCTTGATTCACAACCCAAAGATGAACAGCTAGAAATGACACCGCCACTTTCACATCGAAAAACCAAGTCCGATTTAAGATTCTATGAACAAGCGAATATTGCACAGCAACACATGAAGAAACCTACTTCTAAATTTACTGGAGAGAGACCTGTTCTCTTGGCTAGTTCATCTGTTAAGACTCTAAGCAATGATGAAAACTCAACCAGTGAAGATCCTACGTCTAGTCCTTCCCCTTCATCACCAACTACAACTTCACCATCTAGTCCCACTGCGGTGAATTGCAGTAAAAAGCTACTTCCTAATATTTTTGCATCTGTTGAACCTCCACAATTGAAGGGGTCTTTCCCCGAAGAAAATCCAAAAAGTACTTTGATATATGATGACTTAATTTCATCTCTTGTGCCATTGGACCATGGTATTTCACCACAAGCATCTCAAACAACGCGGGAGAGTTTGTTGTCTAAAGTAAGCAGAATGAAAATGGACAGCCAAATATGAATACATTATTAGTGCAAATTTGGTCAGATGTAGTGCCAGAATTATTTGGTATACATCTTATTACCAGAAAAGATTTGTTGAATATCTTACCTGTGTTTCTAGAATGCCATATTTGAAATCATAATATTTTCTGTACATACACACAATGTGATTTTGAATATTTTGCAATTATAATATGCAATTTGATTCTGTGAAGTAATTTTTTTTGTTTTAATTCATTTCTAAAACATGACTAAATTGATATATTGCAAGGGTAGTATGGTGTGCCAGGAAAGCTTCTCTGCAGTCACACCTTGTTGGCAAGAGTACTAGTGACAGAAATTATGTTGGTTGCATGAACTGCAGCTTGTAACTAAAGAAAACATAAATTGTGTACTCACTACGATCACAACAGATTCTGGAAGTGTTGTCCCCTTCATTTGTTCCCCAGTGATCTGCTTGCTACCATAAATGTAATTTTTAATAGGAGGCCCTGACTTGGCTCTATGCTGAGAGACTTTCCTACGATGGTGCACAGTACTTATGAGAAACTGCAGATTTGATGATTTGGAACTGACACTCACAGATTCAAGCATTTCTGGGGAAACGGAGAAAATTGAATTTTTTACATAATTATTTTAATTGAAAAAACAACATAAATTAAGGAAATAATGAAAATAATGTGTGCAGTTAAATTCAAAGATTTAATTTTCTTTTCTTTTTTCTTTTAGAATGCAGGTTACAACAATGGGAACATGTCTTCATCAAAATATAATAGTTTGACTACTGTAGATAATAATAAAGGTAGACACTTGCAGACAAGTGGACCGTTATACAGCAACATTGATTATCCATATCTTCTTGATCCTGAGACGCAGGCTCATCTCCTTCCTCTCCAGCAGTATATTCTAGAACAAGCCAAACTTTCTGGTAAGCATTTATCCCTTTATTTACAGACAACAGCAAAACTAATGCCTATGTCTACATCAAAGCTTTATTATTAAGTATTGCAATGTGATTTATTTACTGTTTCTTAAAAACTTGTGTTGAAAGTTTTTAGGGATTAAATTGTTAAGAATGGAAGAGAACTTTGATGATAATGATGTTTTAGTTTTGAGTTGGAGACATTTACTGACATTTATAAGCAACATGAACAAACATAATATTTTTTTAGACTTTGCCTACTTTAATCGGTGAGCTTTCTTTTTGAATTTTCATATCTTATATTTCTTGTGTTGTGCAGACCTGGGTAGCTGAGGTTGCTAAGGCACCTTGGTTGTCTCAGATCAGAGAGTCACGAGTTCAATTCCTGCTTCAGACACGGATTTTTGCTTGGGGGCCATGGCATGGTGGGGCTCTCCCGACCACCATATATCTTCCAACCATATTCCTTTCACTCCTGGCCACCCTGGGGCCTAGGGCAAGTATGCCCAAGTACATTACATCTGAACTTTGGTTTTGAATTCTTCATAAGGCATGTATGTTGTGACATGGTGATAACTGACCCAACCTCATGTATCTTCCTCCAAAACCCATTTTCTAGACTCTCCAGATTTTAATATCCACCACCAATGTAGCTATATGACACTGAGGTGGGCCTAAAGGGTACCTTGACATTACTATATGCCAAAAATAGACTGATGGACAAAGATCTACAGCCATCTCCAACAGCTGAGGAGGTGAAGGGTCCCATCCCAAAATATAGAGAGGAAAAAAAATAATGAGAATCGTGATGTGTTACGTATACTGTATTACATACATTTCATTTTCTTGAAGATGCAGTCTGTAAGATTGCAAAACACAATATATGCTATTTGCTTCACTATAACATGAAGAAATAAATAAATAATTTTTTATCCAGGGAAAATATTTTTTTTTTTTTTTGTTCACAATTTTAGAATCTCTTTTCGTCAAAGAATATGTCCCTTTTCTTAAAAAAAAAAAAAAAATAGACAGTACTAGTTTCAATTTATTTATTACATCTCAGTTAGTATTAAAGCACATTCTAGATCATTTTTGTTCAGATTGCCTCAAATTTAATAAGAATACTTTGTTCATGTCTTATATTAAAATAAAACTCATTCTGTTGGGACATATTCTCTACTATTCCAGAAGATAGTTCATCAAAAGTTTGCTTTTTCAGGTTGCTACCGCTTTGGTGATCCTCTTAATGAAGAAGCTGACTCCTTACATTCAGACGATGAAGACCAGTCCACAGGGCGAGGCGAGGATGACAGTGATGAGTTTGCTGATGATGAAGGCATGTCCAATCAGGAGGATTCGAGTTCTCAGGAGTATTTAGATGATAGTAATTATCTTGATGATGAAGAAAGCCAGCAGTATTTGGGTACTCACTCACAAATGAGATTGCGCACCAAATATCCAGGTAAAGACTATTGTGTATTTGTGTATGATTGATATTAATTTTTTTTATCATTTAACCCAACAAATCTGAATCATATTACAAAGAAACCATCAAAAACTAGGAAATCCCATTAACTGTCACTTATCCAAATCTAGATTTAAACTTGTAGAACCTTCAGTATTTTATTCTTTGATTTGATTTGTTACATAATAGAGAAAGTAAAAACTATGTGTGGCATATAGGGGAGAAATATAAATCTGCACATGTTTTCTTGAGCTCCAGAATCCCTTTCCAACACTGTGACTATATACAGTGGAATGATGAAAAAAGTACCAACAAAGTGAGGTTAGGGTTTTATATAGTCTTTGCATCATAAACACTGGCAATGTGCTCCTTTTACTAAAAAGGAGAAGCCTTAAAGAGCAAGGGTTTTCTTAGGATTGATTCCTAAACTATGCCTTAATTATAAGAAATTTCATTACAAAGAAGAAAAAAAAATATAGTACGGAGTTGCTCTACAGCTGTCGCCGTTTCTCCGCTCTCAGTCTCCATGCCTCTCTATTAGACCATAGATCATCTTGCATTTCTCTTGACGTCATAGCGTCTTGCACTCCCTGCTGCCATGCAAGTCTGGGTCTTCCTCTCTTCTGTCTTTCTGTCGGCACTCATTTTAGGACTCGTTTTGGCCATCTTTCGTCTGTCATTCACATAACATGACCGTACCAGACGATTTGTTTTTTCTCTTTTTCGTCAAAGATAGATTTCTTTACATCCATTTTCTTTCTTATGTCGTTGTTCCTGATTCTGTCACATCTGCTATAACACCAACTTCTACGTCAGAAGTCCATTTCAAGGGCCTACAGCTTCCCTTTTGTTCTTTTATCAATCTCCCAAACTTCTGAACCGTATGTTGTAACACTTTAATTAGCGAGGAGTAAAGACGTCTTTTAGTAGTGTTAGTGATGGTTTTGTTCCATAAGACAGAGTTTATACTTTGTGTCACATTTCTCCTCAAGCTTATTCATCTCTCAATTTCGTCTTGGCTATTTCCCTTATTGTAAAAATGTACACCAAGGTATTTATATTTGTTAACCCCTTTCATTTTTCTTCCATTTTGCAGAAGAAGATCTTCTATTTCATTTTTACCAACTGCCAGGTATTCAGATTTGTCCATATTAATATTAAGTCCTTCTTTTAAAAAGTGTTCATTGTGTTTACGGATCATGAAACTCTAATCGTTCGCATCTTCTGCAATTACTACCTGGTCATCTGCGAAATATAATGTAAACAATTTATTCTCTCCGATCGTCATTCCCATTACTCTACATTGTTTCTCTCACTGCTGTAAAATTTGCTGCAAATATATTTTAAACAGTGTTGGGGTAAAGACCGCAACCCTGACGAAGACCTCCAATGACTGGGAATGGATCTGAGAGCCTGCTGTAGATCTTAATCTGAGAGGTGGTGTTCTTATATAGATTCTGTGTGGCTCCAATTAAGTTTTCACTGATTTTATGTCCATCCATTTCTTCCCATATTCTAGCAACTGGTACATTGTCATATGCCTTCTGAAGATCAATGAAGCCCAGTTGAATTTCCCTACCTCCCCTTGTTCTCTTTTCTATAAATTGGTTTAAAATAAATATATTGTCTATGACCGACCTGCCGGCAGTAAAACCACACTGTTCCTTTCCAATCTTTCCTTTTATCTCTTCTTCTATTTTATTTTGTATTATTTTACTATACAGTCTACCTATAGATCCAATAACTGCTATTCCTCTGTAGTTTGTTTCTTTGTCTCTAAATCCTTTCTTATGGATCGGTGTTTGGTAAGACGTTCACCATTCCTGAGGAGGATCCTGTCCATTCATGCACATTAAAAACATGTGTTGAGAACATTTGGTGCAGTTTATAGGAACCATATTTCAGTAATTCTGCCGGTATATCTGGTGCCAGGTGACTTATTGGATTTCATGGTCTTAAGAGCTTTTTCTAAATCTTTAATTGTCAGATCTACCCTTTGCTCAAATTTCACTTCCTTGTGTGATTGGTAGTTTCTGTTTTCGAGAAGCAGTCTTCCGAAAAACTCTTTCCATTTATTGATTCTAATGTTTGATAATGTGATATTGTTTTTCTCATTCGATTTAATAGATTTAATTACTTCCCAGACTTCTGAGCTCCGTGCTCCACCTATGAATTGTTCTATGTAATCACATTTATCCAGCCATAATTTATTGTTCCTTGATAACACTTCTTATTTTACTTCTCTGCTTATTGCTTTGTACTGTAAATTAGTTTCAGTTTTTTTGTCACTAAGCCATTTTTAATACAGTTCTCTTTTCCTCTTAATCTTTTCTTCTAGACTTGTGTCCCACCAATACTGTTTCGGTTTTAATTTACAAGTACCTAAAGCCTCTCCTGCAGCTTGGTGAATACATTCTTTTATGTGTTCATTTTCTTTTTCTATTGGCCTGTGTTGAACCAATAGTTTAGTTACAAACCTTTTTCTGTAGAGATATGCTGTACTTTCATTGAAAAGACTGCTTAATTTGTATTTGTTTGGTTTCATGACAAATCCCTCTTTATCTTATTTATCTGTGCTATTCAATGTAAATGGTATGAATATTTTAGCAATTACCAAACAATGACTACATTGGGCTCCCCGTTTCACTCTAACATCTTGTACTTTGAGTGAAGTTTTTTGCTTAATTACACAGAGGTCTATTATAGATTTTACTTTTTCTTGCATGTTGGTACCAGGTGTACTTATGAATATCTTTATGTTGGAAGAAAGTGTTATTAATTTTCATTTCATACTCTTCACAAATATTAATGTCTTTTTCCATTGTCATTGCGAGTTTCCTCACCCTGTTGACCCACAATATTGTTGTTCTTGTCTCTTCCAACTCTACCGTTAAAATCTCCTGCAAATATTATCTTTTGGGGCTTTGGAATACCGTTGAGGGTTTCTTTGACTGTCATTTCAAAATCATCTTTCTTAGCCATTGGGGTATCATCATTCAAATTATATATTTCTATGACACTTATGTATTTTCCTCTGATTTTTAACACTTTAATGAGACGTATGTTTATATACTCCCAACTTTTTATACATTTACCAAATCTTTCACCAATAACAAATAGAAATTCCAGCTTTGGCATTTTCATATTTGTTTACGGCACCGTAAAAGTGCACAAAGTTGTTCAATGTTTCGCTTCCCTTGCCTTTCTTTATTTGTTTCAGACCAGACAGCTATATCTATGTTTCTTCCCATCATTTCCTGGATTACTTCTTGTTGTTTGTTTGATATACTTTGTACATTCCGTATACCAATATTCAGAGTCCATTTTCTTTGTCGATGTTGTTTCCCTTTTGAAATATCTGAGGCATTCCTATAACTGAGATTTTTAGCGATGTGATGTTTTACGTGTGCAGGGTGCTGGCCTACAGCACAACTCTCAAACCTGAAGGACCGGAGCTTTTATTTCAGAGGTTCCCATCCCTTAGGCTGATAGCTTCCACCGTAGCTTAAGGAGTCCAACCTTGCCCAAATCTTGCTAGTAGATTAAGGCTAATCCATTGGAATTGATATATTTATATTACCTTTTCCTGCCAAGAAACTCAAATGCTGACATAACAATAAGCTACATAGACAATAATAACTGTTTTGTGTTGGCAAGGTGGTTCTAAAAGATCTGTAAGAGGCAATATGTTTGTAACGTACACCAGGGTTGAGAAAGTATCAAAAAATTTGTGGCTTGGGTTAGTTTTAAATAGTGTTGCTTGTGTGACTTGTACTTCTACCAATTTACCCCTTTTCTTTGGAACTGGAAAACCCTTTTTGTGGGTCATGAACAAAAGTGAGTTCGACAGAAAACATTTCATCAAAGGCACTTTTACATGATACAAATTATCCAAGAATTTTTACATGCTGTTTTGCAGTGCATATTTTGTCAAATACCATTCTTATAAAGGGATATATTTAATTAGTTTGTGAGGAAATTCAGTGGAAAATGTTGTCATTGGTGTACGAAGGCACTTCAAAAGATATGCGGACTGAAGTCTTAAAAGAAAGTTGGATGTCTGGGTCCCCTTCAAAGTACTTTCCTTCCCAATGCTCACACTTGGTGTTTCCACTTCTTGAAACAGTTCTGGTACTCCTCTTTTGTGTTGTCCTTCAGCTCGTACGTTGCATTTGCGATAATCTCAGGAATTGTCTCAAATTTTCTCTCTTTCTGTGTCTTTTAAGTTTGCAGAACAAGCAAAAGTTGCAAGGAGCAAGGTTAGGTGAGTAGGGAGGGTGACGACGAACAGTGGCCAAAAATTCATGAGTTCTGAGAGCAGAATGGGCTGGAGAGTTGTCATGTTGGAAAAATCAGTCGTCACTCCTCCACATTTCTTGCCTTCTGTGATGGATGGCATTCCTCAGACATTCAATATAGTAATTTGGGTTCACTGTGGAGCCTTCAGGGAGATACCCGTGGTTAACAATATCCTTAGCATAAAAAAAGAACTCTCAGCATCACCTTGATCTTGGACTGAACTTGGCAAGCTTGCTGGGAATGAAAGATTTTTTACCCATTCACAGAGTCAGTTGGACTTTAATTTATCACACTCATAATTTATCACCAGTTATGATCCTTGAAAATACGTTTTTATCTTCTGAATTATCAAGCAGTTCCTGAGAAAGGTGGACACACATATTGTTCCTCCGTCATTAGGTGTGACACAAATTTCTCATCAACACAGTGCATCTTCAATTTCTCAATCAAAATCTTGTGCCAAGACTCTACTGATATCCCACCCTCTTCAGCAAGCTTCAGCAAGCACGGTCAGATGTTGATTTGTGTGCACCAGGATAGTGATATTGTTGACGTTTGTGTTGTCAGTGGATGTGGAAGGAAATCCAGAATGGTCCTCATCTTCATTGGACTGTTGACCATCTTTAAAATTGCTTTAATTTCAAGCACAAAATTATATGAATAGTAATTGTGTTTTCAAAAAATTGTACATGACCTTCTTTAAAGTTCTGATTTTTTTAGAAGATATTTTGTTTAAGACTGGGATTGAGACTTTTTCTCTACCTTCAATTTTGTAGTTTTAAAATGTTACCTTTTTGCAATTTCCAAATACACTAGTTCGCTAGAAATAGGACTAGCACCACTTTTTTAATACTCTTTGATATGAGGAGAAAATTTAATGAAAAATTTTGGAGCTGTTTTTGAGATAAAAAATCGTTTAAAAATTTTCGCAAAATTATGCGCAAACTACTCATTGTTTTGCAAAAATAGAACCTTATTTCAAGATGCCTTTAAAGAATAGATTTTATTAAGAAAAAAAGTCTCTATCTTCAATACTGTAGTTTAAAAAAACTCTGGAAAATCTGAATTTTTTGAAAAATCATGGATTTCAACAAAAATCAAGTTAAAGAAACAGCATATTAGGGAGAAAACTTTGAGTTGGAGAAGGGAATGTACTTAACTGGCTACAGATGAAAGACAAAATACACAAATTTAAAATATTCTTGGAGACCTAAAAAGACAGAAGAGTTAAGTGTGGGAGGAGGTCCAGAAAGTAACAATGATACAAGTGAAGATGAAGATGGTAAGAGACAAAAACAATGATGGTGATGATTATATGAAAGAAGGGAATAGTAATACGGACATAAACTTTCATCAACATGACAATTTTCTAGACAATAAGATCATTTGCAATTTTACTGTGATTGAATAATGAGAACTAGTTTAAAATTAACAAAAATCCTCGGGATGCCTTTTAAAAAATTAGTGTTAACTAATGTTCTATCATCTTATAATCAGGTATATGCAGAAAATTGCAATTCCGTTACCCTCTTGAACACACATCCTTGTGATTTGGTTTGTATGAAAAATTGCTTAATTTCACTGTTTTAATTTTTTTTTAGAGTGCAGAAATAGTGCTGATTATGTTGACTATTACAACACCAATTTATCAAGTGCTCCAACGAGCTTGCAGCAACATCAGCAGGCTAGTCAGGCCAGAAGTGGAGGCAGTATGATCATAGGATCAATGTCAGGTGAGTTTCATTTTGCTAAAGAGTTTTTCAGTTGATATTGCTGGTGTTCATTTAGTTTTCTTCATTTGTCTGTAATTGGAAATGAGTTGGGATTATTTGATCCTATACATGATTAGGCAAGAATACATTGCATAGAGTTAAGGACACCACTAGTGTTACAATTATGTCAGAAGTGACCACTTCAAGTACAAAATTTGAAAAATAATAAATGGAGATTTCCCTCTTGCTTCAAACTTGCAGTGTGTAGCACTAACTTTCTAATGGTGACAATTAGAAAAAAGATAATTTATTTCTTTTCCCATATTTTATATTTAAAGATTAAGCTGAACACATCTTGTTAATATTGGCATTGCAATAGTGTATAATGAACTTTTGTGGCTCTCTTTGGTCTCAAACAGGTTTAATGGGTAGAATAGCAATTGGTCATTACTGAGTCAAGTATGTTACCAAGTGCATTTTTCAAGTGGCCTCTACTAAAACTAAATATGGGTTTGGAAATAAATTATAAAATTAAATATTATTAAAAATATAAATTAAAACTTGGCCACTTTTAGACAAGGCATCAATTTGAAAGGTAGTGTGCTAATCGCTCATAGTGTGTGACATTGTGATTTTAGTACAAGTACTGTAGCTCAAGAATTACAAAAATGTAATTCATGAGCATCTGCAGGGTAACCTAACCTACACAGTTTCTTAAAATAGTGGTGGTGACTTAAAATAGTAGTAAAACTCTATTAGTTAAAGCTGGTTTATCCACCAACATTACAAAAACTTGTACAACAGTTTTGGGAAAAACATATCATTTCTTAAATTCTTGATAGTTATGCATTTGCAACTATTGCATTCTTGATGGTTTAGCATGTAACATGAATATCACATGTTGCTATGTAGAACAATCCCTCGATAAAAATGCATATTATGTTTGAAATTGTCATCCATTTCCATTTCTTTCAAATTATGACCATTTTCAATGCACCTAGAGAGGGTTCACTTATAGCTGTAAGTTAAGGCAGGCTGGACTTTCCTTATAGCAATAAGGAATTTATTTTGTGTGTTGCAACTATGAATTGAAAACCGCTTTGAGGAACTCTTAAGAGATATATTAAGGTATAATAAGATTTTCCTTATTATAAGTGATGACTATAAATAGGACCCTAGGTCTCTTTTGTAGTATGTTGAGTTGACTTGATGCAGTGAAGAAAATTACTGTCTGTGCACAGGCTCTCATCTGACGGGTGGCCCATTGGGCAGTGGGCTCCAACACCCTAGCCTTGCCATGCCGAACAGTGCCACCCTGCCCCTGGAGACGCAGCATGCCTCACTTAAGCGCAAGAAGGAAGCACCCCCGCCTCCACCTTTGTACTCCCCCATTGTTGAAAAGTCAGAGGTATGTAAAGTACATGCTTTTTCATTTTCCTCTGGACACATATTGCATGAAACTCCAGTGCCTCTTGGTGTGTGTCATAAATGGTGCTTGTTCATGAAATTAAATTTGCAAAAACTGTCTGGCTCTGACCCGAATAATTAGCGATGTCTCAACTGAAGTAGCTGAAAATGTCTTTATTGTATACAAACTACACTATGAAAATTTAATACAATTGTTGAGGACCTAGATACAATGAAAATGCGTGTATAGTTTTGTTTTTTGGATAAATTTAGAAGTCAAAGTTTTAAAATTGGAAATACCATTGTAGTTGTTAGTGTTGAGTAATAATGAGATTTGTTTGTAATGACAAAATGTTTAATTAAAGAAGAATTTGGACAAATATTCATCATAGTTAACATATTCAACAGAATTATTGCATAAAATGAAGCTGTGTTGTTAAAAAGAGAAGTTAAAATAAATTACTGTAACCACAGTTTGAAAGAGAGTGAAATGAGATTAGGTGGAAATAGAGTATTTTATTTAATAGACCTTTTTCTGATCATTATTTTCTTCATCATACTCACCCTCAAATTAATTTTCACGAGACAAAATCTTTCATTCCTTTTAACATTTTCAGGTTTTATGACCTGTTAGGGACAGCATATCTATCCCATTTTTGTGTTTTCATTCATGAAAATCAAACATCATTTAATTTCAGGTCTTTGTTAATGAGTGCTTAAATATTTTAAAGAAAGTGAACAACACATAGAAGAACAGGAACCAGAAATTTAACAATGCCATCATTATTATGTATTTTCACAAATTTCTGGTTTGTAAATTAATACATTTTTGTACCTTTTCATCTCAAGGACATTGCTTTAAATACTAATTCCCAATCTTTTTTAGAGACCCACATTTACTCACATGAAATCATTGAGGGTGTTCTCTACTACTGCTATCTAATTACCCAGTGTTATTACATCTTCTGATCCCAGTGCTATTACAGCCCCTTCTGCCTCTGTTCTCTCCCACCCTGCCCCTCCTCTACCCAATCTGCCCCACTCCATTCTTCCTGTTACCTGCTGACCTGCTATACCCTGGCCCAATCCTTCTTGCCCACACCCTCCATTCAGCTGGCTCTGACCATCTGGACTATCATAACAAATCTGATAATGTGCACATTCCAGAAATAGTTATTACACTTAAAGAAACCAGAAACTACTTAAAATTGCACCTTAATTGTATATATGTATATGGTGTGTTACAACCACAGTTCAGAGAAAAATAACTATTTGAGAATGTTTTGTCTCTCCTGTAAAATGACATTCACTTCATATGGACTTTTGCCAGTTCAATGGCAACTCATAGATTCTTCCCATCTTCAATAATTCCAGCATGCCTGGAACAGCATAAGTTGACATTTATTATTGTTTCTAGGTCTTCAATTTCATAGAGTAACTCAGAATAAATTTAAAAAGCTTCAAAGACATCTAGAGGGATCAAAAATGATCACTTCTTTTTAATGAACATGCTATGGGAAATTTCATATAATGGAGTTATACATATTAAATTTGCCCCTGATTTTTAGTGCACTGGTGTTGGTCAGGCTCATGGAATCCCCTAAACTGGAGGGGGGGGGCAGATCGCCCCAGGCCCCAGGCTCATGGAATCCCCTAAACTGGAGGGGGGGGGGGGCAGATCGCCCCAGGCCCCAACTTAATTGGGGCCCTTATTTTTTTTTCATTCAAAATATAAAAAAAAAGTATTCATCTTTGATCCAAATTTAATGCTTTAAGTTATTTCTGATGCATGGAAAAATGAATTCTGTGTATGAAATGGGGGAAGAGCGAATGTTTTGTTTGAAACGGGGGGCTCCGAAGATCAACTGCCCCAGACCCCTGGTTTTCTCTTTGCACCCATATCAGGGGCAAATGTCACATGTGTAACCACATGTTCGTTGGCAAAATGTTGTCATTTTCAACCTCTCTACATGCTCTAGAAATTTGTCACAATTATTCTGAGACACTTTACATTGAATATATAATGCAAATTCATGCATGAATTTTAATTCAAATTGTAAATAGAAAAATAATTATGTTGCTGGTCTGTTATATACTGCCAATCATTGCAGTGCCTTCTGCATGAATTGATGTTTAATTTCTTAGTAGTGAGAAAACACTGTTACATTGCACTTTTTGAGTCTTTGAGAGATTAACTGAATAAACACTGTTTAGTGCCCTTTTTGTTTTATTGACTTTTTAATTTCAGTTGTATAATTTCTTCAGACCGGCAAAAATAAAAATGTTGTGAGTCTGCAAGTGTGCATGGAGGAGTGTTCAGCAATACCATTTTTGGTGGTGCTCTGAATGTCATTTCCCTCTTGTACAGTGACTTTTGGCACTGCTTTTTTCGTAATGATGCACCTTCAATCCTGTCAAAAGTGGAAGCTCACCCCTCGCTCACCCTTTCTTTAACCAACTTAAATTTATGCATGTGCTAATAACAATTTTATTTGTTTCTTCTGAAGAGCACCTCCGATTACATTACTCCATTCACAAATACTTCTTCAAAAACATGTGTAGAAACAATTATATTACAAATGTAGTGATGTTTTCTTGAAAATTTTGTTTAGAACTTAAGTGTGGTCAACTTCCACAATCTGTCAGTTGTCAACATTTTGAAAATTTTGTAAGTTCACTATTTCAGTTTAGAACTTTTGTACTCTAATATTTTCTTTTGTATAATGTTTATTTCTCGAACCTATTCTGAAAATACTCTGATTCTAAACCCTCATAAACTTTAATCTAGTTTTGAAAGTATAAAACATCAAAGATTCAAATAAGCCATCCTTTTTAATTTAATTTTGATACCTATATTAACTCATTTATGCCCAGAACTATTTTTTCAGGGTGATTTCTTTTAAAACTTGATATTCGGCTTCTTTTAGTATTATGACCATGTATAACAAAAACTTTTTGTCAGAAAGTAATTGGAAAGTGATTTTCTGGGATGGGTCCTAAATGGCCTAGTCGGCACATAAGGCATTAGAGAGAAATACTTTCCTTTTATTTTTTTATAGTCTGTTAAGATACACTTACAATACAAAAAATTGATATTTAGGAATGGAATAAAAAACAAACGCTTATCGTGAGGGAGGAACAAGTAGGGGAACTTTGTACTTACGTGAATTTGTCCAACCGGAAGCACTGTGTTATTGGTAACAAACAAATATTTGAGAATTGAAACCTACTTCTCTGCATTGCATTTTATACCATTGTGGGAGTCACGTACTTCCTAATACATTCGGCATTTTGAAACATGATTCAGTGCATGATTAGCGAGAGGAACTGATAGAGTGAAAGGGGCTGGATGGATGGGGCAGGAGTTGTTGGGAGGACGACCATGGTAGGCCAGATAGGGTGTGCAGAGGATTGGGTTGAGGCATAAAGAGCAGGAGGAACAGAGAGAGCTGAAAAGGGTTGGATGGAAGGTATTGGCAAGATGGCAGTGGCATGCCAGATAGGGAGTTTCAAACAGATAAGTAGTCCATTAAATGTACACGTAGGCTTCCGCAGCTTGAGTTCATGACTTCTAGGCTGTCCGGGTGACGCAGCGTCATTGGTAGAGAGGCCGACGTTTCGCCTGTCATATCGCAGGCTTCTTCAGGGTAGTGAAGGTCAGTAGTCCATTAAGCAGCAGAAATGTAGATAATTCTGCAAAGGAAACCAGAAGAAGGAAAGTTTTTAAGGACAGTTTTAGGTATAAGAAGATTAGACGAAAACCAAAATAAAAAATGAAAGACTTATCAGGAAACAAAAATGCAGAAAACTTATCAGAAGAATTAAAAGAATAGCTAAAAAAATGAAGAGAATGGACAAACAATTAATTTTACACATGCTTTAAAACAGAGATTCCCGATCTTTTTCTTTTATCAACGTCTTTTAGAAGATTTGTTTACTCCATCGACCCTCTTACATTATTCTCTCAAATGTACAGCATACATAATCATAATAAAATTTTCAGATGAATGTCTTAAAGATAAATTTCATTCATCAATATTTTGGTAAATATCTGATTTGCAATAATTGAAGATGCCTCTACTTCTGAGTAGGTGGTCTTCATTGTTGTGCACTGATTAGAATATGTTGAGCACTTTTTATTTGTCCGTAATATTTCTCCAGTATGTATTGCAGGGAATTTTTTCTTTTGCAATAGAGAATCTATGTCTGTAGATAGTAATTTGTGGAGTTTTCTAAGCAGTTGTGGAGGTAGGTGCATCAGCCTAGCTATGCCCATGATCCTAACAATAAATGACAGTTGCAAAAGGAGAGGAACGAATTTGTAATTTTTTACTGTATGCTGTGTTACTTTGTTTCAGAGAACAACTGTCAGGTTCATTCATATTTTTTTTATAACCATTGGGATCATGATTATTCCTATTAATTGCTGGTTCAGACTCAGTTATTGACCTTCAGTCAACCCTTTGACCATCATTGACTCCCTTCATAGTTTCATGGATCCCCCAAGGGGTTGATACTGATCCCGTTGGGAAACTCTGCTTTAAATTATAGACCAGAAAGCAAGAGGGACAGAGGTAGACCAACAAGAAAATGGCACGAGCAGGAACACTTGAATGCTTGAAGGAATACTGATTCTTTAACTAAGAGGACAGGAAAATCATTCCTATACCAAGAGCTTTGCCAATAATAATTATCATGATAAGAAAAATTAAATGTAGACAATTTTATTTTAAAAATTGAAAGAAGAAGAGATACTCACTGACTGAAAATGTGAATAGAATGTATAATTCATATGTAGATCTGTGAATTGTTGCTTCTCTATACTATGAACTGTTATTTAAAAGATGTGTTTGGAAATTTTACCACTAAAGAACTGGAGGTGGGGCTACAAAAATAGATACTAATGCAATTCATGCATATACCCTTAATATTAGCAGACATTAAAATTAGCTGTGACATTTCATGCATTGTTTTCTAAACTAATATTGCAGCTTTAACATTGTTATGTCTTAAATAGTTTTTGTATTCTGGCTTCCTATTGCCCTTATTAATTCATATTGCCTTTAAATATTACTATTATTTTTCTAAGAAAACTTCAATTACACTTTGGGAATGTATTCTGTTGCATTAAAAATATTGAGTGCTGTTTAATTCTAGCTTCTTTTCCACTGCAATGGTACTTGTGCAATGGATGTTTTAGTTTGCCATGTACATTATGTTCTCTTGAATTTGGTTGTATGTTTTTCAGCTACGATTATCCACCTCCCCCCAAACCCTCCCTGTGGCTGTTCCTTTGTATCAACACAATAAATGTGTTAGTAACAATGGCAGTAGCAATACCTATCGACCCCTCTCCCTGCCAGCACCAGCCCGCATGGACCCCGAGCACGGAGGCACCGACGCCAGCATGGTAGCCGGTTCACTTCAGGTCAGTATCACCAATCTTTCGCTCTTACTCAGGGTGTTTTTGACACTTCTCACTGGTAACCAATAAAGTGTGAAGAAGGAGGCAGCAAAAATTCTGCTGTGTAATCCTTGCTTTCTTGCTCATATTAGACAAACTCTTTCTTGCCCGTTAATGCTAATTAAGATTCAATGAAAATAAGTCAAAATTAATTTAAAACTACATTGGAAATGTTTGTAAAATGCTCCCACACTTCTTTTGATATTAAATTATTAATTTGTGTAAACTTTTTCTATAATGTTGAAGTTTCTGAAATTATTTGTTTTAATGATTTGGAGCATTGTTGAACTACCTGAGTCACTGAGCTCAAAACAATTTACACTACTGTCAATTTCCAAATGCAATGTGAGGTGTCAAAAAATAGCTGTATTAAGGGTGAATGGACTGTTGAGTTATGTTCAATGTAGCTTCTGTGTAAGAACAATGGGTGATGGTGAAGGAGAAACTTCAAGGTTAGTTGTGTGTAGGATTTTTGTTCAAGATCTGTGGGTTCGTAATATCACCTGTGAAACTGCTTTGTATGCTTGTTTGAATTAATTACAAATCAGTTCATATTTTCTCTGAGTTAAAAGATATTATTTTCAATATTGTTGCTGAGATTATTGCATTGCATTATATGAGACCCTTTGAAACTTTTTTCTACATTGAAAGTAGAAGTATTGTGCATGTTTATGGTTTACCTTTCCTTGGAAGGATCTTGTGGCTGTCATTTATACAAAAATTTAATTGTGTATAGTTTTAGTATAATTAAGTAAATAGTAATGAACTTGTGACTATGAAGTTCGAATGCCACTGAGCAACACATAAATATATTACAAAAATTCAGTCTTTAAGAATTTTATGAATTTGTTTCATAATTTTTTTTAATGTATATAATATTTATCTGTTACTTTTTTTATCTTGAACTAAATAAGACATTGTGAAAATTATTAGAGAATTCCTAATACAGAATTTTTTCATAATTGTAATGGTTACATAATAGTTTAATTTTTGCTCATGCTGGGATTTGATCTTGCTTACTGAAGCTTAGCAAGCTATGAGCATATCCACCGAACCAAATTCCACAGGTTACCTAACAATCGTTCCAAAAATTTAAAAAGAAAATTAAATAAGTGCAACTAATTGAAATACATTTTACATGACATTAATTAAAGATCTAATTCTTAAAAGCACATTTTATTAAGAAAAATATATGTATCTTAAATATTGTAGTTTTAGGAACATATAGAAAAAATTAGAATTTTTGTGAATGATGGTACTTTGTTCTATGTGAGAGAAAAAATTAATACAAAACTGTTTAACCTTTAAGAGAGAGAAAATTGAAAACATTTGTGTGAAATACCCCCCAAAATCAAAACATTCGTTTCAAATTCACACGATGTCAAGTTCAGCTAATCAGTAAGCCAAGTAGACCAATCAGGGAATACCCGTTTTGGAGAAAATTTTGTGAATGGTGTATTGTGTGAATAGTGAAAATGTGAAATGTGAAAATTTTGTGAATAGAATTTTGCAAATCTAAAACAAGTGTTTGGAATTAATAAACTTAAAATTCTTTAGATTGCTTGCAAAGTATAAATCTAAATTACCAAACTGAAATATCATTAATATTAAAGTGAATGAAAGTGGGCCCAGATGGATCCTTGTGGCACACCAGAAAGTATTTTAATATCACCAGAAATAAAGTTATGAAATTTAACACACTAAACTCTGTTATTCAAGTAGCTAGGTCAGTAAAGAACTCAAGATACTCAAAGCTAATAATTTATATGCAAACAAAGTTTGATTTACTGAATTGGATACTTAACTGAGTTTTCACCTTAACACATCCACTATACTCGTTTTGTTGCTGTTAAAATGTATGAATGATTTTACATATGAACACAATTGAAAGATGTGGTTTGTGGTCTTCAGATGTTCTACCTTATTGATTAGAAGAAGTTATGTCAAAGTGAGTGTACTTCTGTTCTGAGGAAGTTATTAACATTGATACCAATGTCAGTTATATAAAGGATATCCCCATCTCCGTACAATGTTACATTTTCTCAGTGATAAATTTTGCTTTTCTCAGTTTTAATCTCCCTTTTTTTTTTAAATTTAAAATATTCAAAGATAAATGGATATAATTATATCAAAATAATGCTTTACTTTGGGAGTCTAGTAAAAATTGCAAAGTGTTGGTACCTTTGAGGTTACAATTACACTCTCTGTTGATTCCCTACTTCCCTTTGTATCTCAAATTGTTGTTATTAAGTAATTGGAAATTAAAAGTTTTTAAAAGAAACATTAGGAGCAAGAATCAGTTTGGTCATAATCAGCCAACGGACTGTCTAGCCTTGAGTGATGGTTTAAACAAAAAACGTTGCTTTTAAATTGATCGAAATACAAGTGAAATGAAGTTGAATGAAAAACTTTGTTTTAAATCATGTTGTGTAAAAAATACTAATTACTTTGGATTAAGTTTCCTCAGTTTCTTGTTGTACCTTATCATTTGCTTAAACTACAGAGATTTGTTTCAAACTGTGAATGACTTAATAGTAACAAATAGTTGTAAATAATACTTTAATACTAATATGGTATGAAAAATGTTGGCAAATAATTTTCTCTTTTTTAGTGTTTTTTACGCATTCTCTTCTTTCAGTTACCACGTGTTGTCTTGACTCGGGATAAAAAACTGCCTTCAGAAAGTGACATTGAAAAGTATGCACAGGATAATCTTAATATCCATAAAAAAGGAATATTTCGTAAAAAGTTTTCTGTGCGAGATATGCTGTCATGGTCAAAAGATCCTATACGCAAACCTATGTTGGTTGTATCAGACAAAGCACTGAAGAAGGAGGCCTGTGAACTTTTCAAGTTGGTCCAGATTTATATGAGTGATCGTAAAGCAAAGTTGGGAATGACCTTGAACAGTGTAGCATTAGATATATGTAATTTGGCGTATAGTAAACCTGGATTACGAGATGAGCTTTACATTCAGATTTGTCGACAAACTACAGAAAATCCACGCAGGTAAGTTATGTGTGTACATGGAAATTGTTTCATTGTGGGTGAGAATTTTCAACATCCATGACATTTCTTAATGGGGTTGTGTAATTCTCTATTCTTAAGTTTTTCTGATTGACTGTTTTCAATATTTCCATTAATGTCATGGCCATTAAAAAATGTGTTAGTAAATTTTGTTAAACCCCTTCCCTTCCTTATGTAACAACTTGAAACACTTATTGGCCCCTTCCCTCTTTGAATTAAATAGAAGTAATTTTGTTAGACATTGAGTGAAATTTTATATATACCAAAATTTAATTTTGCAAACTAAAATGAAGATATATTTTTGATTTATTTCAACATATTTATCAATTTTTAAATAAAAATTATTTATATACAATTGTTTTGATAATAATATAACAAATATTGCAAAAACATTGTGGGAACATTTTTTGGCCCTCAATTCCTTCCCCGTTGTCCCATTTCATCATGGTTGGGTTTCCCCCCCCCCCAACTCATTTTTTTTTAATAGTCCGTTGTAAACTATTATAGTTAAAGATCAAACATAAATATTCTGGGAGGGAACATTTGTACTCAAGAGTATTCACTCTTTTAATTCCTTAAAATTAACTTTTGAATCAAAATCGTCCTAGAATTTTTCATCGATAATTCATAGTTAACATAATATCTGAGCATAGTTATTGTAACTTTTGCTTTATTTTAGTGGCAGTTACATAAAATTATGTTGTGATTTGAAACTTGAGCAACTAGTGAAGAACTCTTTTTGGGTTTCAGAATATTTTGCTATAGCGGCTGAAATTCAGTGATTTTGAGATGTTTTGTTTCTAATTTGATTTTCGGTGATTAGAAAAATAATTACATGCTATATTTATTGTTTTTAAAGAGGTGATTACATACAGCACACACTGTAGCTACAAGAGAGATTTCTTGCTAAAAAATTAAAATTATTTAGCAATCAATCTTGATTCCATTCAGAACATTTTAAAGAAATGGTTATCTCCTTTGTGTATTCAGTGGTAGACTGGATTAACCTTTAACATGATGTTGACATGTGTTATTTACTGCAGAAATGTTGAAGTTTAGATCTCAATTTAAAAATATATTTCATAAGTAGGAATAATTTGTTATAAATTATATGAAAATAGTTTGCATTAAATGCCAATTAATATAGTGTGTGTATGAAGAACATTTGAATTAGCCAGCTTGTTTTTGTGGTATGTGACTGGTATGTCACACCAGTCTCATTTTAGGTAATTGTGTGCATATGTAGTTATGTTAAATCTGATACTGTAGGTATCAAATTTGTTTGTAAATATGTAATGAAAGATTACAAAAATTAGAAACAAAGGGAATACAAAATCAAATTGTTGTGATCCACCTATCAAGAAATAATAAGTGAGATGAAGAAAAATGTTTAGTTAATAGTGGTAATATTAACTAGTAATGTAATTCACGTAAATTTAGATTCAGAAAAATGTGTTTTAAAAGCTTGTTAAATTTCAGCTTGGAGGATTATATGTTAATGTGCTTACATCTTTTACACTTTGTTCTTTTAGAGAAAGCTTACGTCGTGGTTGGGAACTTATGGCAATTTGCTTGGCATTCTTTCCTCCTTCTCCAAAGTTCCAATCCTACCTGGACAGTTATATGAATCGACATCGTGATCCAAGTTTTGATTTCCCAGAAGTAGGAAAGTGGCCAATTCATGTTCAAGTGAGCCATTATGCCACTGTCAGTTGTAAGCGTCTGGAACGCATAGGTGTAACAGGCAAAAAATCACCCCGGAAACCTACCATAGATGAGATTGAACAAGCAAGGGTAAGATTTGTATCACAAATAAACTTGAACAAATTACCAGTGTTTGTGAGGGAAATCATTAATTTTGCTACCTCAATCCGCAGTTGCAGATTTTCCGGCCGAGCATGTTTGGAAGTACATTACAGGAAGTCATGGCTTTACAAAAAGACAGGTATCCCCATCGTAAGCTACCCTGGGTACAAACTACACTTTCAGAGGAAGTCCTCAAATTGCAAGGGGCACAGACTGAAGGAATCTTCAGGTTAGTATTGAACTACCATTCTCAGTTTTGTGGAGAGATAATGTGGTCATAATTGTCATTAACATATTGGGTTTAGACACAATGATTTGCCCCTCTCATTACACCATTTCTTGTCGCTACTGTGTTCTGGTTTATGTTTCACTTATCTTCCTCTTTGGTGGCACAATAATTCAAATTATTGATTACCAGGGTGTCTGCTGATATGGATGAAGTCAATAACTTGAAGTCTCGGATTGATCATTGGGAGATCCCCACAGATACAACTGATGGACATGCTCCTGCATCCTTACTGAAACTGTGGTATCGGGAACTGTATGAACCTCTTATACCAGATTCAATGTATAATGACTGTGTGAATCATCATGCTGACCCAGATAAATCAATTGCAATTGTTAATAAGCTTCCTGAATTGAATCGCCTAGTCTTGTGCTATCTCATTCGTTTTCTTCAGGTATGAATCTCTTTTTAATATCTCTGACTGATTAATTATGTCTGCTACATTACATTGCTTCATCAAGTGTTTTATTTCAGATCTTTGCACGAACAGAAGTAGTACAAATCACCAAAATGGATGCAAGTAACCTTGCAATGGTAATGGCGCCCAATTGTTTACGATGTACTTCAGAAGATCCTCGAATTATTTTTGAGAATGCTCGTAAAGAAATGGGTTTTATTCGCACATTGATTCAGAGTTTGGATACCAGTTTTATGGAAGGTGTATACTGAAAAAAATGTTAAAATTTTCTTTTAATCAGGTACTGATGAAACTGAAAGTAGTACCGTGACTCAATTTTATATTGTATATGGTAAGAATGTTATACTGGTAGTTAAAACTGCCTGGTGATTGAAGTTTTATGCTGCTCATGAAATCCATATTCTCTATGAGCTCTGTGATCTGATTTGACTGTACTAAATCATTTCAGAAAGGTAAGTTACCTTTTTATCTGGGAATGCATAATTCTATGAATTATGTTATTTGAAAGGTCTATTATGTACCCGTGAAGGTGAATTTGGAATGTTCATCATTACAATTGTCAGAAATTACAGCTCTCAAAGACATTGCAGCTAGTCAAATCAAGATGTATATATTATAGCATCACCAATTTTCAAGTGAAGAGAGAATGTGCAAAGCAATTTTTTTTTTCTAGTATCATGCAGCATGCAGTGCAGTAACACACTGATGCTAAGTTATTTATTTATTCATCCATTTCAATTCTGCCAATATTTATAGATATGTTTTCCTTTTTAAGGTAATGGTTTTTTTATAGTTAGTGTAATGCACTTGAAAAGATTGCAAAGGCATACCAGAAATGATTGGTTTCACAGACTATAACCTGTGAGTGAGGCTTTGTATTTCTTATGATAAGCACAGATGATATTTTAATGTTATGTTGCAGTAAGAATATTTGATCTATATTTTTATTATGGCCTTTTAGTGTCCATAAGAATGTGAATAAATTATTCAAAACAATTTGTTGCCATAATTGCATCTGCACTTGACTGAGTTCTAGTGTAATTGGAGGAAGAAAAAAGGGGTACATGCCAATACCAAAGTCAAGTATTCCATATGGTTGTAAAATGAAACATAATTGCATAATGTATGAGTGAGTGAAATTTGTAAAATGTATCTGAACTATGCATGTTCCTGAGGAAATTTTGAACAAAAATGGCATCAAGTCATCTCGCAAAGTAGAGAGTTGATTTGTTAATGGTACTATTATTATATGTTCATCATTGAAAAATGAAAGGTTAAATGTTAACCTTATGTAAATGCAGGTTAAAAAACCTGAAAATTAATGTTTTTTCTTGCCAAAAATTATATGCAAGTTGATGAGAGAGCATTGTCTCTACAGTTACATGTTGAAAATTCTAAATTTGTCTGTTTTGTGCAGTGTTAAAATTATGAGAGTTTTTCTTATTTTACTCATATTTTCTTGTGTTTCTGCATAGAAACATTTTTGAAGTCATTAATTTATTTTTGTAAGAGCTTAATTGTTTTATGGAAGAAAGATTCAACAATTTATGATGTACAATTTGTACTCTTGTATCTTTATTTTACTAAGATTTTTGACTTTTTTTATTATTGCATTGAGTATTGAGGGGAATAATTAAAAAAGTCACTGATTTTATAACTGGTTTAATTGTTCACATATTTAATCATTCCAAAATAGACTGATTGATGAATTTCATTTTTGGCATATTATTGGTAAACAAAATTTGTCTAGTTTAAATTATAAATTTGAAGGAATTAACAAAACGTTTTAATTTTTTTTTGTTGTGTGTCTAAGTATGAAAGGCTGTTCTCTGGTATTAAATAGGCATATAAGTTACTTTTCTTTCACACCTGTTAGTTATGAACGTATATAAAAATTGTTTATGCTTAATTGAAAGTGTAGAGATAAAGCAAGACCTAGAACATTTGGTCTTTCAACATTTTGGGGGACTTAATAAATCTTCATGCCAGCATAACTACCATTAAGTAATATATTTTTTGATATTTTTGTTTATTTTTTTAACTTTCAAATACATTTAATGTATTTGTTTACACAAAAAAATTGCCAAATCCATTCTGCAGGTACGCAGAAATGTAATTTAGATTTTATCTTCTGCTCTCTCTCTCATCTCAGAGACAGCAGATATATGCAAGAATATGTGGGTGGCTAGCATTATGAAATAATGCTTATCTGGGGGCTCAAATGTGTCAGAATGTTTTAAGTCCTGTGTAAATATTAAGAGATAGTACTTTCTTTCCAATATTCAGAAGTTGGGACTGAAACTTTCCATGAGCTCGAAATGGTCAATGTACATAATGTGAGCCTGAGCTGTCAACTATTGTTATAAATACTTTTCTCAATTTATATCAGAAAGCAATATGTACAATAATATAAGTGTAGAATAGTAATTAAAGATTGTGACTGATAATAGTGTGTCTATGTATATCTTAATGTATATATATCCATGATCATATGCACTTCCATAGTCTTAAGAATTAAGTTCAGTGTTAAATTTGTATTCTTTCACAATACAAATGACTCGTATATTGTATACTTTGTGGAAATATTTATAATAATTTGCTTTTGCATTTAAAACTCTTCAAAGCTCAACTAGAGTGGTACTACACTGTATGTTGAATGATTTTTGTTTTTGTACATAATGGCAGAAATGGCGAAACTACTTATGCACAAATTAAACTAGTGAGAATTGAATACAGTTTATGTTGTGTAAGTACAATTCTGCTTCTTAATGAAGCAACTTTCCCAGTGAACTTCTGATAATCATAGATGTCAATATACATTAATGCGAAAGGTGTGTGCATCGAGTTTTGATGAGCTTCCAGAGATATACTTAGATATTGAGAGAATGGAGTGTTGCTTAAATTACTAGTCCTGTTATGTGACAAATTTGAAAATGCACTTTAATTTAAGCAGGTGTGCTACATCAGGGTCAGCAACCATACACCATAGAACACTCACAAGAGTCTCAATAATCTCATTATACCAAGTAAATCCATAATTTATTAGTGAAATCTTTTGTTAGAAAATTGTCATTTAATTATCACTTAAAAATCTTTCATTCAGAAAGATATTTTGAACATTTAAAATATACACAAATGACATAATCATTTTACTTATTTTGTAAGAAAAAGAAATGAAAGAAGCACACTTCTTTCCATGACATTCTAGACTGATCAGATTAGATTATTAGGTTTAAGAGTCCTGCCATTATTTTTTAAAGGTTTACATCTTTGTTTTAATGTATTATGATTGCTTTACGTTCTTTGAGTGACAAAGTAAATAAATGAAATTATTTAATTTTGTTGACTTATTAGTAATTTTGACTTTTGCATTGTTTTGGTTGTCGATCCCTGATCTCTTGCTCGACTTGCCTCTTGTTTACACATTTATTTTCCTTTAACAATGTTGAAGCATCAATAATTAATATTTATTAGTAATATTATTTGTACATTTTGAATACCTAATGCATAAGAGCATGAAAATCCATTTCATTCATCATTTATTAAAAGAATGAAGCGAATATATATATTTGCAGATTTAAAGTTTAACCTCTATGGTCTCGAATATTTTTCCTGAATGTATTTAATGTGTGAGAATTTATATTTATTTATAAGGCATGCGGATTTTATAGAAACGTAAGTTACGCAAGAGCAATATTGATTTTAATTTGAACAAATACCAAATACACTTAAAGAAAGGTTCAATTTACAAATGTCAGTTTACTGCTAGACATAATGAAATATTAATTCCACTTAATGCAGCTGCCACAATCTTTTATGCATTAAAAAATATGTTAGAGCTAAAAGGATTTTGTTATTTTTATAGTTGCCTGGGTGGAATAAAAATAGAACCTCCCCACTTTTTGGAAACATTTTTGTTATTGTTTCTGCTTCCTATGATTTTTGCCAAATTTTTGTTAATTTATGTAAAGATGGGACTGTTGCACAGAATGAAGTAGTTTGTATGGGATAATGTATATATTTGTGCCTAAAATATAATATGTATTTACTTAATGAATTCTGCTTATTGTATGTTTGGGAAAGATTGTATGTGAAACATACAAATAGATGTTGTAAGGTTGTGTTGGTCTGACTAGTTGACAGACATGCTAGATATCTATCTGTCAAAATTATCTCAGCCATACTTTGTGTTGTTTGTATATCAGAATTGATCAATAATAATGGTGCTTTAAATCTAAGGTTCCCTTAGTTTAGAATACAATTTTCCAAAATGTATATTAATGATTGTTACGGACAAGGTGGAAGTGACTGATGGACTAAATGATTCTGATCTAATTTGTTTCTGAAGAGATGAAGTGCATTTAAGTATGTCTCAACAGAGTACATAGGGATAAACAATGAAGAGCAGATTGTATTAGTTTTAGATGGCATCTGTTTTGTGACATTGGTCAAAATAATTTTAAGACCTGTATATTATTCTTTTTTTATTACACTTGGGACTTGAATAATCAAGATTATCATTACTACCATTATTTCTCAATGTATTAATTGGTCATTGCCAACCAATTAATAAAAACATACCAGCAGTAATTCAATTGTGCCTACACAAAGTGGAGGAAAACTCAATAGCTTGTAGGAAAGTATTTACCTTTCTTTACGGTTTCATTTGTGAATATTTTGTCAAATATGGCATCAGGGAAATAAATGAATTTCAATTAACTGTAAAACTACTGAAATAAGTTTTGAAAGCCATTTTGTCAATTTGGTGGATCCAAGAGGCTTATGAAATTTTCATGTATTTGTACAGATGCAAAATTGCACACATCAGCAATGAAAATAATTATTCTCTTGAGAAGTTGTTTGACAAGGTCTGAATACAGAAATGTAAATAGGGAAACATATGGTGACTAGCTGGGCTCATATTGTTTCTGCAGTCTCTTACTTGTGAAGACACAGAACAGTATGTGCCAATTTGGTAATTGTTATATATTTTTAAGACAGTGCTGTAAAAATTTGCACTTGTGTTCTTGCAATATTTACTGTTGCACAATTTCACGAGGAAAATGTTTTATTACAAATGGATGCAGGTTAAAGGCTATTTGAGAGGTCAATTCCCTGCATGGAGAAAAAGCATGATTTAATTCATAACAGGCTTGCTGATCAGATGCTCTTCCATAGTAGAAGCTGGGAACCAAGAAACTTGTTTTTTAATATTGTCAGTCTTAAATTTGATTTGCTTGTACGTATCTTTTTTTGATCAAAAGTTGTAGTGTTTTACCAGACTTAGGAAAAGCATTTATTGGAAAACAAAAAAGGGCTGTAGTTGTGTTCTTGCATTTCTGAGTACTTCAACATCAATTCATTTTGCTTTTCGTTACAAAATATTTCTTTGAAGATTCTGTCCTATTCCAATTGAGCAACTGATATGACAAATGCTACTGTGGAGATCATTCTTTTAGAAATAGGAACTAGTTTTATAATCTGTCAGACAAAGGGTGCTGTGGTATTTTATTTAAAATTATTTTATCTGATCAGAAAGTGACAAAGTGGTCTTAAAGAGAGTACTGAAGAATTGTTTAGTTCTTGACTGTGTACATACTTTTTGAAAAGCTACCAATGCCAAAGGTCTCAAAATCATGTACAGTTGTTGATGTATGGTGTAATGGTAAATTGCATGTACAAAGGTTTTGTTTTTATTTTCTTTAATATGAAATATCATTTTATAGTTTTACACTTTTCTAGTGTACAGTTCATAATTATTCTGATGTGTTGTCTTGTTTTAACAGTCATATCTTGTAGGATTAATGAATAATTTTAATGGATGTATGAAAGGTGGTTTTTGAGAAGTAACTTCTTGAACAGCATATCTATAGTACAGTGTACTGCTTCTGTGTTGCTATCTGTAATAACTGTTGTGTTCTAACCAGTTAACAGATAACCTTATGCCTGTGTTTTGTGCCAGCTGATTTTTATGAAATAGCTTCAGTCAAATTTTGGAATGTATGCTAATATTGTCAGTGTTGCAATTCATTTGATTGACTACTGTTTTAACTAAGAAACCAAGTGTTCATAACTTGAATAAAATGGATGAGAATGATTATCAATTAATATGCAGTATTTTTCATATAACTCAGCAAACCTTTTATGTTTCTGATGCAACAATAAAATTATGTAGCAAATTTTGATTCAAATGTAACATTTCTTTATCAAACAGAATAAATTTACACAAAGACAAACTAGAAAGAGGCATAATTTAATTTAACAATAATAAGTTGACTATTTGGTTTGATACGTAGCTGTAATGTGCTTTCTTAACGATGTTTTAAGTTTGAATTTCCTAATAACCGACCTGTTTTGACAAGCTTTTCTACCTAAAACCTATTCCTATTTACTTTGAGTTACCTGAAAGGGCAAGTTTTCTTGTTGTTTTAAATACAAACTATTACACACCACAAACACAAAGGGTTGCTGACTATATCCTGGCGAGACTGACTGAATTCCACGCTATCTTTTCATTACATTTGGACCTTCCAAAAAAAAAATATATAAGAAACTAAAACATGAATTTAGCATATTAATATTACAATAACTAGTTTTAATTGGCACATTTTCAAATACCTTTAAAGTATATATACAATTTTGCAACAAATATATATTTAAGATATTTCATGGGATTTACAATATTTTCAATTTATGTTTTTTCTCTCACCAACATAATGACGTGACCAATAAAAAGATTATCAAAAATGTTCATTGATATTTAACACCAACAATTAAGCTATTCTTTGGGGACAATACTGAACATTCTCCATGATTATACGAAAAGGGATACATGATCGAATTGAGGCACCAGGTTTAGAAAATCATTGCGTGACAAACATTTTAATTCTCTATATATTTTTTCCCCTACAACTACTATGACCTATGTTTCTATCATCACATTAAAGCTTCCCATGTTATGCAATTTCAATGCAAATAAGTTAAGCACAAGGATAAATACTGTAAGTTATCAATTTGACAAAAATAGTAAAGAGCAACATAATAGATTTATTGTATATAAGACCAAATATTTTTTTCTTAAGCCCCATCATATGACTCTCCAGTTCATTGTTTTTCACACTTTAAAACAGTAGGCAAATTTTTGCTTCTTTTCTTACCAAAAAATTGGGTTACATGATGTATGATGAAGCAGAATAAACAGATTCCTGAAGCTGCCTTCATAATGCACATAAAAAAGTCGTTAACATTTTATATTGAAAATAAATGTAAATCTTAACCCAATTCTTTACCCCAGAGTTGAACCATCATTAGTGACTTTTTTGTACTTCACGTTTTTTAATACAGTTGACATGATAATCTGTGCAAGGGTAAAGTGTAATAATCACATGTGATAGGTTAAATAAACTCATCAGATGATTCTTTTTGTTCTGTAATTCTTTTTAATGTCACTTACAGTTAGAAAAAATTATCTGAAACTGTCACAAATACAGATACCTGATCTAGTACAACATATTCATCTTTCTTTTGTGATGCAATTCCTGCAATAAGCTTCTCAAGCACAAGTCTGCTCTCAGAGAATGCAGTACTCAAACAAAATTACAAGTAGTGTAAAAAAATATGTTAATCTCATTAAAATTTATTTAGGACCTTTTTCTCTTAGTCTTTTCACAAAAGAGACACATGACTTATTGTGGATTCCATACTTTTCCAACAATGACAAATCATCTTTCAACTTCTGGCCCTCAAAACAAAGATAATTTGTCTTCCAAACATATCTCCAACTTATTTTTACAGTGGATCTCTCCCTGGCTAACTTTAAGGCAAAGTACCTTTGTAATGCATGTTTGAGATCTAATACTCGAGCTCCTCTTTGTCGAACCTGCAATGGAAACACTGCACTTGAGAGAAAAAAATGAACCAATAAAATTTATTTCTATCTTTAACAAAAAATCATGATAAATAAAAAATTCATGTTGTGAAACAAATGATAAAAGTTGGTTTTAGCTGAAAATGAATAAACTTCTAAGAACTGGAAAATAATACTATAATGTATAACTCAATTCCAAATAATGAATTTGATGCATTCAGCTAAGAGAAATGATTGGTAATATTTTGAAAGCGTGTTACACAAAATGAAATTATTTATTCAAAGCTTTTATGCTGGGAGAAAAAAAAAATAATAATAATAATATGCACAACCATTTTTACAATGTTAAAAATCAAAACTGATTTCCCAACTGGACAAGATAAAGAGTTACCACCCCTTCAGGTTTGATCTAGTATGTCTAATCTCTAGGCAACACATAACTTATTACTCTTATAATCTCCAGGGCATATTTCACACAATTATAACTAGGCCTACTGATATTGAGGTAAAACCTATTTTTTCCAGGGAATCTTGTCCTAAATAAAGTTTTATATGTACATTTTAGATATATTTGAACCAAAACCTGTCAATTTTACAGTGCCTAAAAGAGCCTATTTCAACATTAATGCCTATTTAACTTTTAAAAACCTAAAATGAGACAAATTTGTCTAATTTCTTTAGTCTGTGGCTTCTTTTAACTTTTCTCTTGTGTCGGCACAAAGCACAAGGATGATATTTTATTTCAAGTTCCATTAATCTGTAAGATAGCGAGAAATGAATATACAGGACAAGGATCTTGCAATAAAAATCTCCATGCCACTACTTCTCGACTTCATGGGGAAGCCTTCCTTTGCATCTAAGATAAAGCGATTTAATTTCCACAAAGAAAAGGGATTTTAATCGATAAGACACATTTATTTTCACTTAAAAACTTCGAGAAAGAATTAGTAATTTATTGTGAGGCAAAAAAATGTACTAATAACAATTAAACTTGTTCATAAATAATTTTTATTGCAAAATATTCAATACTGATTCTACAAAAAAGCATTTAATTTATCTTCTTTACGAATTCAAATTATTCCCTTCAAGTTCTTATTTTGCACTATTGCACTTTAGTTAGGGGCAGATCGAATAATTTTGGAGGGAGCCATCATAGATTTTTGTTAAATAATAAATATTTATTATTGCATTGTAAATTATTTTTGTAGTGTATATATGATACTAAACAACACTATTTTTAAATAATTACATAATTCTAACATAAATATCTAAATCAAAGAAAGTAACAAATAAAACTATTGAAGGGAGGGGCATGCCCACTGATAGGCAAATGAAATTAACACTCATAGTAAGTTGCACTGTGTGTTCATGCCAGAAGTTACAACCTTCCAAAAAATGACTTTATCAAAATATGCAAATATTCATAAATTTGCTCAAATTTTGAGCAAACTTGCTTCTATTAAAGATTCCAACAGATTTTAGAAAAATCAGCTTAATTGTTGTATTTGCTGTTCTGCACAAAATATTGAGTCACTTTTACAAAATTTTGAATTTTACACCAGTCAAGTTTGTTATAAAAACATTCTATTAATTGTCTTGTCTTTGTTCAAACTTTTTCTCTACCTACTCTCCCCTGCCTCTCAATTCATTGGAATTAGAGATTTTACTCTGAACTATTGAAAGGAAAATAAATAGAAAGCACCATTCAAGAGAGACAAAACAATCTGAGAAAGCAAGGTGATCCTCAATTAATGGATGAAATTCATGGATTCATTTGCAATGAAAAATTGCAAGAAGTCTTAAGAAGAGAAGAAAATTGAGCGCCTGGGAATAGATAAAGTAAACTCATAAGTAATTGAAGATGGTGGACCCAAATGACACAACCTTATAGTAGACTTCAGCAAAATATAGAGAGAACATAGTATACCCACAGAATGGGAAAAAGGTATGATTATACACCTACATAAAAAACAGGTCAGGGGAATATACTTCCTATCATCAGCCTCAAAATTATTTGCCAACATGATTAGAAACCAACTTAATAAATGCTGTAAACAATGCTTGGAAAAGAAAGCAACAGCTTTTGAAAAGGAAAGAGCACAACGGATAATGGTCAAACATACAGAAACGAACAGACCAATATGCCTTTTATTCATAGACTATATGAAAGCATTATGGGAGAAAAAGAAAAGACAGAAGGGAAAAAGGGAAATTCTTAAAGAGAAAGGCATCGCAAAACATACTTAAAGCAATAAAAAGTTTGTATGAAAACTCAAAGATGCAAATAAGACTTGGCAACCTAACTTTACAACCCATTCAGTGGTCTGAGGCAAGAGTAAGGACTCTCACCACTCCTATTCAATATGGGCAAGAGCAAGAGGTCTTGGAAAACAATATCCAGAAACTCAACAGAATAAATGGAATAAAAAAATGTTTTTGAAAGGATATGAAAAGCAACAATGCACACAATACAGAAAATAGCAGCAAAGCCAGCATATGCATCAGAAACCTAGACCATGAGAACTAGACACCAGCAAAGATTAGAAGCAGCTCTGATGAGGATCCTATGAGGCCTAGTCAGAGTAACAAGACTAGGTAGAAAGATCAGAAAATTATTGAAAGGAATGATGATATAAAGGAATATCAAAGACAATGGTTGAAAAGCATGGAAATAATAAAAGATAATGAGTATTACCAAAGTTAGCACTGAAATACCAACCTAAACCCAAAGAAAGTGTGAAAGGTGGCGACAATAGGATCTCCTTGTTGGAACCAAGCCTATTACACATAGGACTGGGCATACCTGAACCCCCTACTATTAAGTTCATGAAGTAGAGTAAAGAACCATACCACCACAGGAATTTCTTCCCCAGCTTCCCTTTTCACATATATTGTGATTGACTGGCCATGCTGTAGAGCTATTTGTTCCTTAACTTCTTCTACAGTAACACCCTTTGGTAAATCACTTAACAGGGGATCCTTTTTTATAATGTCATTGAGAATGGTTGCAGACACTTCCAATATTTCCTCATGACTCAGATTTTCATGATCACTGCCTGAATCAGAAGCTGCATTATCCGTCATTGTGTGAATGAAATAAAAGTTATTGATCTGCTAATTATTTAAATTTAGTTATAACACGAATCTGTAGCCAGCTAAGAAAAAACACCATTGTATAGGGTGATTTGTATATAGTTCCCTTCTCTCAAGCCCCGTCTTCACCAGAACTTCACGATGAAATCTGGATGGGAATCCCATCATGGGATACGTCACGGCATTTCGCGTTCTTCTCGGTCATGCCGTACGATGTCGCATGATCGCCACTGACGATTCGCCAGCACTGCTCGATGCGGTTGCGATCAGATCCGACCTGAAATTTTAAAAATGTGAGAAAAGTGCTGTTGAAAATGTTTGTAAAAACTCTTCCTTAGGTAGCTAGCTTCTCAAAGAACCAATTTGTTGCTATTTGCAGGACATCTACTGTTTCAAATGAGAGAATTTGGAAACTTATAAGGCTAAATCAGTCCAAAGGGAAACGTTCGCGCGCTTCGTAGAGGGTTGGGACCAGGGACGAGCAACACCGCGCGTGTAGGGCGCTTCATTTAAATCGAGTGACAAGAAATTGCATTCCTTTGAGTCTTCTGGGGCAAGATCCTCACTCCTAAAAAACATTGTATTTGAAATTAAGGAGATATTTAGCATATCTGTAATGTGATGGGTATAATGATTTGTGCAATCTTAGTGAAACACTCAAATCAATATTCCAAATGAAACACTTTGTTATAATTACCTAGGGGGAGGTGTATGGATGATCTTTAGAGTTTATAGACTTTTTGCTCCTGAACAAATGATTACCTTTTATTTAATTATTACAATGATTAATTATTCGAAAATGATTAGTATTATATTTTATTATGTGATATACATAGTGGATTGTCATTGCCTCCTACACCACAGTTGCAAGATACATTACACAGGTCTCAAAGCAGAAACTTTTAGCTTAGGTCAGCACCTCAATGAACTTTTTAGTGGCATCAAATGTGTTGAAATGATAAAATACTTTTTTGCTTATGTCAATATATATTATTCAAGGTAGAGGTAAATGCAGAGCTCGATCTCCCTACTAGCAAAATATGAAGGCTTGGGATTCCCTTCTCAGTGTCTGAATTTTTTAAAATAAATATTCTTAAAAACATCGCAAAATGTTTTTTATCTGAATAGTAATCATTAATCAAATAGTTTACTGAACTTTAAAATTTGAATTTAAAAATACATTGATTGGAACAATAAGAAACTAAACATGTATTTGTAAATGAGAAATTAAAAATGTAATTTCCCTTTGTAAGCAATTTGTTAGTTTACATCTACATTTGATTTGTTTAATTAAACAATTTTTTTTTTTTTTTTTTTTTTTTTTTTTTTTTTTTTTTTTTTTTTTTTTTTTTTTTTGAGGGAGTGCCCTATACAATTTTGTGCTTGGAGGTCTACAGTATCTAAATCCAGCCACGAGAAAATGAAATTGAAATTGTAAGAGGAATGATAAATTCAGTCTTTGGTAGTATTAGTATTTTAATCAAAACACCTTTTCTCTAAAGCACTATATTTTGTCTAATTGTTTGCATTCCCTGAACAGTAGTAATGCATTTTGAATAAGTCTCATGTCTTATTTCCAAAACATCTTTTCATTTTGAGTGCAACATCAAGGCAAACAATGTTGACCATGCTGCTTGGAAATCTCTTTTAAAGATTTTACCTCCTACAATGTTATAATTTTATTATTGAGGGTCTACATAATGCAGCTCTCAGATTTACATGATGCCGTAAATTCATATTTTTAGCTTTAGCTTGATATGAACTTTACACAATAATCTGCATTTAAATCAATATCATAACAAGATACAAAATTATGCTGAAACATTGCAACCAGCAAATGGCTTCTATGAATTACGTATTCCATTGCTGCATATAATAACTGTTAACGTCTGCCAACTTACAAAATAAAGCTTTGTACAATGTTCGCCTCAGAATCGTCAAAATCAAGGCTATCTTTCTTAATACATGCATCTACAGAAAAACGTTATTTGCACTATCGTCTCCTACATTATTTCAGCAGTATATACACCTTTTCCGGCTTTCTCACGCAACCGATCTTTTTAAATGAAGTCTCCAAAGAAAGATAATTTAACGGAGACGTGACTAATTGCACTTTGACTTTCAGAATCTGAAGGATTTGTTTAACATCTAAGTATCTATCCATTTAACGCATTTAAATATTCATGCCAAATGCAATCCGCAGCACTCAGTTAGATATATCGTGAAATAACACATAAAAGAAGCGTTCTAGGTCTTTAAAAACTAAAATTTTTGAGGCCAAATGCTTCAAAGAAACGTTCAGCACACTTGGTATCTACAGAATGAGATATTCTTGGACATTTTGTTGAATTTTTATTGGTTCGACCCTTATCGATACTACCAATGCCACCTATATTTCAACCTTTGGAGACGGTCGCCACGCTTAAAAGGCTTGACTTTAGGTTCCTCTATCTTATACTATTTTCGCTTAAAAGGTTTGACTTTAGATTCCTCTATCTTATACTATTTTCACTGTGTACACCGTGGTTTGCGCAGACTGACGAGATTTATTTGCCTATTCATTCAGGATTCGCTTTCGCAGCAACAACTAGAGGTACTGTTAATAGTTGCTTGATACCGATGAAGATTGTTTCTTATGCGCCTAGTGAAAACATTCATTTCACCTTTTGCCGAGGTCTACAAGTGCTGTTTACCTAATTGTGGAGGGGTGTGAGTGTACAAGGAAGAGTGAAGACCGGTCTTGTTAGCTTTGGTTTGTTTTACGTGTGCCAGTATTTTCGTTATCAGCGGTAATTTGGTGAAACTTTCAAGCTAGCGTGTTCAGTCTCGTAGCTTTGTCAAGAATAAAAAACTATTTTTTGTGACTATTGTGATTGTGAGATTGCTAAAGCCATCTGTCAAAGAATATTGAATAATTACATCAAATATTTTTAAGGAAGTGTTGTCAATTGTTCCAAGAAATCTCTCGACAGAACTGAATGCATCTTTATTGAAAATTTCTTTTGAACATCAATTGTATTGTTTTTTTTTGATATTGTGTTAATACATTGGAAGTTACGTTTATACATTTTGAAACAAATAAATAGGTTTCGTTAACAACTGCCCCTCTTAGAATGGAAATAGAAGAATATGGAAGAGTGCGGGGGTTTATCATGCGAGAGTTTTCGCACGGGTATACGGAGGTAGTAGGGCGTGCTATAAGCCGACCAATCGTCCTTTAGGGAGGACAGTCCTTTTATAAGTGTTCTCCTAGCTGTTCATCTTTTCGATATTTTAAAACTAATGTGTTAATCAAGTGAGTTTATTTCATTTTAGTTATTTTATTTCATTTTGATTATTTTTAACTTTTACTCATCTTTTTACTTACTCAACTATTTATAGTTAAAACGATAGGAAGGGATTCTGGAACTCAAGAAAACATGCGCAGATGATCTGTCCCGTAGAGTTTTTGACTAAATAAATCTAAATCTAAACCACGATTGAATGTTTATACTCTAGCTGCAGCACTTACCGTAAAATCCAATATGAAGGATATTTCTTACTCCAAAATTTCCTATATATTATTAGAAATTATGTATTGACAAAAATATTATTTCAATGGAAATATACTCTTTAATTAAATCATTAAAAGGAATATAGGCATAGTTAGTGTAGTTTTGTTTGAATGAATAACATGCTACATTTATTTTTGTTGTACTTTTTTCTTACATCTTTTTCGTCCTCCTTTTCATTCTAAAAACATTGGTCACCTTCGCTATGGTACAACACAAAAAACAAACTTTTTTAAAAAAAAATGACTAAAGTAAAATAGCTTGAAATAAATTAACAACAAAAATCAAAAAGCGCTAGCTTACAAAACCACGCGAATTAATTAAAAATCATCCAAATTTAAAATTATATAAAGAATAGCGCAAGTCACTCGACAACTGCCAACGATCACAATCCAGTCGCACGATTTAAATGTTGGCGGTATCTGGAAGTCTGTACATCAGCAGAGAGTATATATATCATTATATATATTAATATATATATATATATAATATATATATATATATATATATATAGTACATCAGTGCCCAGCTGTAAACTATATTGTAAATAATAGAATCTTAAAGGTGCTGTGTTTTTCAGTGGTGATTGGTGTGATTGTTTGCTACAGGTCCAGGTGCTGAATAGGTTTTGGAACAGAACACAAGTTGTAAGATGTGGATCGAGAGAGTTTTGGGAGATTGGAGCATAGAGGTAGTAAGTAGATTGGAGGGTTGGCAGCTACGAAAGCATAGGTTGGGGTGGGAGTCGCAGAACTAGGAGACTAAGCTGAATTTGGATGAATAGGAGAAGGGGTTGGTGGAGGTGTAGAGATGGTGCTAGCAGTGAAGGAGCCCCTAGGATGTGTGTGGCTAGCTTGCATCCTAGAGCGTGCTTGCCTCACGTGGAGACTATGCCGGGTGAATAGAGTCTCTGAGAGAAGGTCTAAATTAAATAATGTAATTTGTGTGTCTTTCAGATTCTGTATGAGTGTGCTGTTTGCTTTTTTAATCTCGTTTGTAAACATCGTTTGAACAACATTCCCATGTGCCGAAGTGGTCTAAACCTACCGACTTTTTTTCCAATGGTAACAAATGGTATTTATTACTCAATGGTGAAAATATAGTTTTATTATTTTTTTGGTTCGGTATTGCTTTTCTTGAGGTTCCTAAGAACGCAGAAAATAATCCAATACTTTTTAGGACACAAATACGGTAATTTCTCAATTTTCGCACCCCAGCAAGCTGGAATCCTGCCCCTCCAACCCCCCCTCTGTTCCTCATAACAAATCCAAGGAAGTTAAATAATATTGCAAAGAGAAGGGTTGTACTTGCTCGAACATGTATTTTCGCGTGGAAAACTTTACTTGGCTTTCTCAAAAGTAAAAAATATTTTCTAATATTTTGTGAGTATCAAGGAAATCAAAAAGCTGTCAAGGAAGATTGAATAATTACTTCTTATAATTACTGTTTTTATTTACATTTATTTTTTGTTACATTTATAAATTTTTAAACAAATAAACACTTTTCATGAATAACATTTCATCTTAATGGAAAGGATAATGAAAGGGTGGGGGTTTAATATCTTAAACATGGTCCGTTAAGCAACAGCAACAAACAAGCGTGATGTAAAACGTGAAATGTAATGAGGGGAAAAAGAAACAATAAAATAAAAAAGCATTTGAAATAAACAGTACTTTTTTAATTCCCATAATTATCTTATTACACCATGTGTTGAAAATGTTCACCCGAATTTTGAATGTAGCGTTACCCTTTTACATTTATTATCAAAAATTATTTTAAAACTTTTTTGGGATTTGGACATTATATACAAAAATATTGAGTCATTTAATTACTCGTGACCTTGGGACAAGTACAGTAGACATTTCCTTTAACCGCTTCACAGAAAAAGAAATCAGGAGTGAGATCTGGTGATCTCGGCGGCCATAACCCTTTCGAAATTATATGTGTACTTATACATTCTTGGCTATCCGAGATGAGCCGCGTCTCGGTTAATTAGGCTGACGTTTCGACCATCTTGCTGTGGCCTCCTTCAGAGCTATACTGCAGAGCTACGTGTACTTTGTAAAAACGTTTTCCCCCGTTTTTTGTTGTAAAATCGTTTTTCCCCAAGGAAGTGTTTTAATTTTTTCTTGAAGTTGTAGAGGCGTGTCGTATTTCTCAGATGTATTGGTAATTTGTTGAAGAATTGTATACCTGAAGAGAACGTACTCTTTTGGTATAATGTGCTTGTACACATGGGTTGATGAAGGTTACATGCTTGCCTTGTGTTATAAGGGCACAATGAGTTAAATTTGTAAAGTGTGTTATTTGTAAAGCCCTGTTAACATGCAATCCTACAGGTTTAAGTGCACTTGTACCTACCTGTATGTTAACAAATTTAACATCCTTAGCAACGAGTTTTATCATCCTTCGCAACGTAAATAAGCAACCGTCGATTCATCGCAAATCAAATGTTTATTAACAAAAAACATGACCATGTATAAAAATAAAATTCAAACAATTCAGAATAAAAGTTACTCATTAGTTTGGGGGATAATTATTGTCAATAGTTCCGTAGTACAATTTAAAAAATGTATATTAGGTAAATTAACCTCACTCTCCTGGCATACCGACAAATGAAACTCTTCTCCGGTATCGGAAGGTGTCGTCGAAGCCAACGCGCTAACTTTCTTATCGAACATAATTTCTTTAGGCAGAGAGTATATACAGGTATCTGTAGATCCAGGAGAAATATTTGCATTTATCTTTTCTCGAAACACGGTATAGGAAATTGTTTAAATAGGTGTATCGCAAACAACACCTCACAATATTGTAGTAACGTGCCGCAGCAACAAAATTTATTTGTTTACTATCGCAGTTATGTCGGTAATTTTTGCATAAATCGTGAGATTATTATAGTGACCGATAAAATGCTGAACATACCGCGAAATGTTAGTGTTATTTCTGCCTCGTTCAAATTAAAAATCTCGGCTCCGCTTCGATTTTTAACTTTTGCCTTCTGCAGTAATAGCACCCAGAACATATCTAGGTACGTTAATAGCTATAATTTGCGGGTACTTAATTATTTCGATAAAAAACTAATAGAATAAAAAAATTTAAAAAAGAAAAATCGCTCCCAAAAAGAGACCTTGTGGACACAATTTTAGTAAACTATCTTGGCCGCTCCTAAAATTTTGCAGCCATAGGCACGTGCCTCGTGTGTCTAGGCGTAAATTCGCCCCTCAGTAGACGTAGAAACCGAGTTATATATTCTGATGTTTAGAAATAAAAAAGTAGTGTACGCTTGTTGTTTCGGGAATAACGGAAGATGATTTCCAATGATTCAATAATTAATCGAAATACTTAATACGCTTAATAGAAATACAAACCAGCCTTACGAAGTAAGCTACTGCATCTTAATAAGTACTAACTTATAAACTGCTATATCTTATAAATATTGTCCTATTTTGTAATTTTATTATTTGAAGTAATGTGTTCCAGTACAAAGCATCACGTCATTATTTAATTAAAATTTCTTCGGTTCAATAGATACAACACAATTTATATTTTTGTTCTTTATGTTTTACAGTTTAAAAACAAAGATGATATGCATTATTTACGTCTGAGCTAATCACGAAATGTTGCTGTCTTGCTGCATTGATAAATATGTTTTCGTTATGAAATGCAGCGCTTAATGTTTTCACCAAAAATTCATCCGAAGTAACATGAACATGGCGCATTTGAAAGAGGCGCGCTTTCCTCTACTTGCAAGTGCCTAGAAATGCCGTCGGATGCTGTTCGAAGTTGTGAGGGGTTGCGATTCGCCGTTCGAGGACAAGGTCAGGAGTAGTTTTTTGCGTGCAGTGGTGGCAGCAAAGAACACAGAGTATTATAAGTGGCAGTGAGTGAGGTGTGGTGAGTGCGATAGAAAATATGTGAGGCGGTGTCTAAAAATATAGGGCATGTGTGGTACTGACAATTTTGTAAACAATTTTCTTCACTCAGTGATTCAGAAATGGTTCGAGTAGTAGTAGCTGAAGAAAGTATTCTTCCTTATTTGAAGGGCTTGCAGTGTGGTGAAAACTATGAGATCGGTTTGATAATTGGTCAAGTACGTACGGTGGTTTGACATATGGATGTAATTTAATTAATATGCAAAAGAAGGGAGTGAGAGTTCATATTGTGTAGTTTACCACTTCTTTATCATTCCGTTAGAAAAGTAAAACTCATTCATATTTTTCAGAATACAGGGCAACGTGACTATGTCATACATTTGGCACGTACACCGCTTGCAGCTCCTATTACATCCAAAGAAAGTTCCGAAAACAAGCCTATAAATCGATATGCGATTATTAAAGCTCTCAGAGATATTGACGAGGCAGGAATTGCAGAGCACGCAAAACATGTAAGCACCACTATCAATATTTGCGAACTTATGACAGTCGTACCGAAAACTTCCCTCCTAGTGAGTACCATTTTTCTGGTTAATGATTCATATTATTTTATGTGCAGGTTACTCGAATGCTTCCAGGTGGAATGTTTGTTCTTGGTATATTTGTTGTTGGTCCAGGAGATATATTTGCAGATTCAAGTTCTGTTTCAAAGTTACGGTCTGTTCTTCTTCGAATTAAGAAAGTGTTGTTGAGCAACAAATTTCTACATGGAGATAGCCCGTGTGCAGAGAAATTAGTTTTGCACCTGTGTAGTACTACCCAAAGGTTTGTTGTATACACCTTATTGAGTATTTAAAGTAGATGTTATCTGCCTCTGTTCTTTGTTTTGTTATCGTTGGAAATTATTATTATTGGATATGATCTATATTGTTTAATTGAATTTGATCCCTTCAATAGGGATCCAAGTAATAACATGTGGTTGACATTTGTAATCTGCCACATCATTTCTCTGGAAATCATTAACTGCCATGATGATGTATGCATAAAATTGAGTTGTTAGTAATTTTGTACAAGGATCATTAACATTCTTACGTTAATATGACAAAAACTAAATTAGCCTTCCCAGTGAAAAATATTTAGTGTACCAATTTCAGAGTTTTATAATGCATGTTCAGACTGGAATACATGACTCTACATGTTTACAAGCTGTGCACCTTCATTTTAAGGTTCAAATGAAATATGGTTGACAGTTGAGTGTTGAGGAGGAGGAGGAGGATGATGATGTTGTGCACTAAACATTATCAGTGTATGAAATAAATAACCCAAACTGTATGATAATTAACATTATCGACAAAACTACCTGCATATGCTATTCACTATTCCTGATCGCACAACTTTCTTATACATTTATCCCAGTTAACTTCACTTTTGACATTTCTAATGTTGCACAGCTGATTAACAGTGACATTGAGTCATGATTCATTTGTTCTATTATTTGAGATTACATCACTGTGCAAATACCAGAGCTTCTGATTAGTTGTTGCTTAGGTTATTGTTCTGGTTCTACCAGGTGATGATGAAGTGTCAACCACCTTCTAATTTTATTCATAGTGTAAAGATGGTTGCCTCTTCCTGTTTTACATTATAAAATGAGATTGTATGGTAAACTTCATTGTTTTAAATATGTTTCAGGTATGTGTGCAAAATGCTTAACCCAGATAACAACATTGGAACTCCTTTACCTGTTGATTGGAAGTTTCAGTCACATCCAACAAAATGGCACCAGTTAGATTGTCAGTATGAATTGGACCACATTTTTCCGGTCATAACTGACAAAATAGCTCAACCTTTAAGGAAAAACTTACAGGTGAGTGTTTGTATTTCTTCAATAACTAATGAAACTATTATGATGATATTTATAATAACATTTAACATAAGTGCTCTGTTATACTAACATTTATTTGATTACATGAATAATGTGTGTAGGAAATTCTCGCTGCAATGGATGAACAAGTTCAGACAGCAGTATGTGTCTTGGATGGGGAAATGAGAGACTCATCTGAGACTATTGAATCAATGGGAAAGAAGAGGAAAGGAAAAAATTCCAAGACAGCTATTGAAGAAGCAAAAGTAGTGAATGCCAGTTTATACATTCCCTGTGTAAGATTTACATTTGTTCATATTATAAGACAATTAAGATTAAAGAAGAAAATGTAATGCACCCATAGAGAAAAGTAAATGGAGGGGAACGAGAATGAGAGATGAGGGAGTCTGTGTCTTGTCATGTACTCATAAAATTGCTAAAAACATTCACCTATCGTGCACTTGAGTATTTGAAGACATTTCCAATAAACTAGCAAGTTTCTTTGTGCAATATTAAGTTGAGGAAGAGTCTTAGACCTTAAGCCTTTGTGATTAATCTAAAATCTTTTGGTCTGTACAGAATTACCAATGCATTTTATGCGAAAATACTTTTAGGAGAACACGCCTCACAAGTCCTTTGAATAGTATATCTTTTATTTGTTTCAAGAAAGCACTCTTTTGTCACTTGTGGTAAATATATTTGCATCCTTCTTATGATTTCAAAACATTTCATTAAATAAACATTTGTTTAAAATTTCCATATCTCTACAAAATGAACATATTCATGAATGGCAAATACAACCCTACCTCTAATTAAAAGCTTCCCTCAAAATTTCACAACTTTCTCTCCACCATTGGATTCCCTTTTAGGTGAGAGGCATGATCTGCTGGTTTAAGTGACTTCCTGAAGTTGTACAAAGTAAGCCCACCAATCAGCAATTTATTATTTTTATGCTACAACAAATTTTGTTGTGACAATATCTTGCAGCACCGCCCACTATGCTGCAAAAGTAAGCAATATGTTTGATTCTCTGACGTCTTAACCCATTTCTTCCCAAGCATTGAAATACCTACATTTTTTTAAACGTCTGATTGTAATATTAATAAATCATCCCCAAAGAGTGTAAATATATGCACCAAATATTTTTGCGAATTTTGGTTGTGCCGAAGTGGACCATTGCGTTCACGCAACATTGGGAGTCCTCCGGTAAGAAAATGAGTCAGATCAACATTCTAAAAAATATATTTTCTCAATGTAATACACAATAAAAACCCTACCATATATTGAAAATAATTTTTTTCATGATATTATGAGAAACCTTCATTATGCAAATGAACTTGACACTTTTTACAATTATAGATAGTTTGACTTTTGCAAATTGTATATCTGCGTGCGCATTAGATACATCACTAATTATTACGTGACCAACAAGGTCTTTCTTTATGGCTTCAGGCAAACTTTTCTTCGTACAACGCCCCAGATTGAAATTCTTAATTCTATTTACTTCTTCACTTCGGAGAAGGGTGAGTAGAATTTCTGATCTGAAATCAATTTGACTTGTTTTTGCTCCAGTTGCTAAGGTGTACAATTTCCAGGCATTTACAATAGCACTACCTATACCATTTGTAAAAAGGGGCCACCACCATTTTTGCCTCTTCTTCGTATCCTATAATTTGCAATAGCATTGTCATGCAAATCTACACTGCTCATTCCCTGATTGCACTGATATATAGTATTGGGCTGTTGAAGCATTTCATGTTTTTTTCTGTACAGTTATAACGTTTCGTATTCACAAGAGGTTCCAAAGTACGGACATTTGTTGCCCTTGTGACAACTGAATTGTCATGCCTTCCAAATAAGAAAATATTGTTTTCTTTGTCCATCATGTAGTCATATGTTCCTTTACTTATAATAATCTCTTATGAAACGAAAATAATATTATTATAAGTGCAATTTTTAATTGTTTTCCTTGTTGCACAGTGAACACTTTATATAGTTGTTTCTTGTAAATCCACAAAAAAAGAGATTTAGTCTCGAGCATTTTATCACAATAGAGAAAAAATGTGTGAATGCTTCACATCTCCGAAAACACACACACTACTGCCTCAAAGCAAAAGAGAAACTTTCATAGACGATCCTCTTGTTTTCAATTCCCAGAAGAGTCCACAAATAGATTGGACACGTTCTTATCTTAAAATTTCAGTGACAGAAACTTCTAACACTGCAGAATATCGCTGTCAAATTCTCTCAGATACCAAGTGCGAAAAAGCATCACCGGTCTACTGGAAAACTCCCAATGTTGCGATTACGATATTTATTTATGATACACATTACGATAGTTAATTACCTACAACATCCGTTTCAATTATCACTTCTCATTCAAACTTTTATATAACATATATTCATACATATATTCTTTTATATAACATATACTTCCCACTATCATTATAAACTGCTTCACAGTTCATCAATTTTAAAAGAAAAAATTAGTAACCTCATGTAGTAAATTACACTGCACAACCCGAAGAAAAAAATTAATAAGTCAGTACAAATATATTGTTTACTAAAATAAAAATATATTTATGAATTGAATGTATGGTGTAAAAATTCACAAATGCAATGTTAAAATAGTACCGTAGGAAGAAAATAATGAACCTAGCGTTGCGTTCACGCAACGTTGGGAAGAAACGGGTTAATGAGGAAAAACAGGATATTAGAAGTAATTGTGTGATAAGCCTGTTTGACATGTTTTACTCAAAAAAAGCTTTTTGTTTCGAGGTCATTGAGGGACTGTGTGGAACACACACTATAAAACTCTATTGAGTAATTTAGTACAATGAAGATCACTTCAGCAAATATATTTTTTTGGCTCAAACTGACTTAAGCAGGGTCACTCTGTTTGATGAAACTGTTGGAAAGAGGGAGGCGGTGCAGAGAAGGCATTTTATTGGAAGTGGACCTCATACTTGCAGTGTTTCCAATCTGTCAAATTCAGTGATCAAGATTACATCGTAGGTCATGCAATGTGACAGTTTTTGAGTCCTGATTTGTACCTTGTTGACACATCTGTGCCTGTAATCAAGATTGAAATAGTTTAACATGTTTGTGTAGCTGTCATAGTTTTTAGAATGAAGGTTTCTTTTGCATTAGGAATTTTTTTTTTCTTTACAAAACAACTTTCTATTACATGTAATATTTGTGAATTATCTTCCGAGCAAATGGTAAAGATGTTATTTGCCATTGGTGTTATTACTTTTTGGGATTGTTTTTTAAAAATTTTTTTTTTTGTAAATATTGGTGAGATGATATTATTTTAAAGATTTCTCTTCTGTTATTGTGGTTGTCATTGTAAAGTGAATCCATTTTTCAGGATATACATGTTGGCAAAGAACAGGATCTGCAAATAATTGATTGTTGTAGTGAAATGAAATTTTTGGGTGTTCTTGCCAGTAGAGTGTTTTTGCATCAAAAAGCAACTGTTGAAGAGGCTGTACAGGTAAATACCAAATTAAAATAAATGTATTAAAACTTCTAAGATTAGTTTTATATTTAAAAATCAATTGATATTTCAGAATTCAGTGCATTATTAAATGATCTTGCTTTGGAAATACCCCATTATATTTTATGCTCTCAGATTTTATTTTCTGTCGTAATTTGTCTATAAATCCTTATGATAGGATACACAGCACTGATAAATTGGTTTAAGACTGAAAATTTTAAAACGTTTGTCACAGGCTAACTATGTCTCTACTATTCATCATGGGATACCTACACTTTCAAAATTTACTTGAATTCAGATTTGTTCATTTTACTTATGGATTATGTATAAAATAATTCTGACATTTAGTATAACAAAGTAAATAGACGTTCCGATTGTGTATCTCAATGGTTTTTGACTTTTATTAAAAACACTTACCGCTTAAATAGATTATTAAATCCAATTTGAAAAATCTGAATTAAAATTTTGTGAAAACCTATGAAAAAGCAACTGCAATTCTTGTATATACTTATTTAATTTTTCTCTCATCTAATATTAGCATTTTCATTTGCAAATTCTTTTTGAAGAAATGTAGATCTTGCCATGTATATACAGTGATAAGTTTTTTCAGGAATCTGTTTTCTTCATTACAACAAAATTTCATTGTAACCAATTATTTACTGAGGACCTCACAATTTTGTTATTTATTATTATTATTGTTATTGTTGTTGTTGTTGTATTTTATATACAATAAAACCTGTGTAAAATGGAAACATGCCATCCTGGACAAATCCATGCCAATCTCAGAGTAGAGCAATTTTATATGTGACAATGACCTTTATATGCCAGAAACCTGTCTAATGCAGAAATGGAATGGTTTTTAGAGATTTTAAAGTGATTATTACCTGGCCAAGAAGGAAGTTTATTTTAAAATTTCCGTTACTCTCTTTTGAATGTGCAGAGGCACATGGCACTCTCTTAGTGTGAAGGGTCTCGTCGTGAGACAATAAGAGTGAATGATAAATTGTTCCTCTTATACAAGCTGTCAGGTAATGTTTGGTAAACTCTGTGACTTTCCCTGCAAATTTCTAACTTTGGTGTGATTTTCAAGGCTGCAATAAGCACAACTGTTCCTATAGCTCCGGATCCTTAATGCTGGTCGTCCGCTCATTTATTTTTCAAAAGAATCACCACGATACCTTAAGTCGACAGTGGAATTCCAAAAAGGCTCTCTTGTCGTTCTGGCATGGGAGTCATCATATTGATGACATGTAGACCTCACAATGTAGTGTAGGAAAGCCATGTGCTTAGTGTGTCAAAATGTCTATAAAGCATTATCATAATGATCATCATCTATATAGCATTTGTGCAAAATCTTTCCGCTACCGAGAATAATGCAGAATAAATGCTTATCCTATATTTTCCCTATGGTTGGCCATTGACTTAATTTACAGCAATGTTTTGAAAAATAAATTATACTATATTTTCTTTCTTTAGTTTCACTAACAAAATTCTATCGAAAATACTGTACTTAAGTTATGTGGTGAAGGTTTTGGCAACCGTCTATTAGATCGGAAACCTGCCAAAACAGAAAGACTTTGAAGGAACCATCGGGTTCCGTATTAGACAGTTTTACTGTGTATTGTTACATTTTATTTTATTGTATCTAAGAAATTGAAACTTGAATAATAGAGATTAAATTCAAATAAGAGATGACATGGGGTATGGATATTCCAATGTATTTAACCCTTTATCACCCACTTCACCTAAAAGTTTTTGAAGTACACTTTAGTGTCATTTAAATAGCAGGTAAAATTAAAAATCTAGAGAATTGTGAGTTGTGAAATCTTGAGAATTGAGTATTGTAATGCTGCAAGAAAAAATGCCATTTTTTTGACATTCAAATTTGGTTATAGAATTAAAGTGATGTGTGTAGATATTAAAAATTATTAAATATTTTGCTGTAAATTGGATATGTCAGTTTTGTGTTATGTTATATGATAAAAGTCTTTAATAACACCGAAGTATCCACTGAAGAGAAGTAAGCATAACGTTCAACTCTCACTTCTTTTTAAGGCTTTAAAAGGTGATGTGATTCGTTCCTTGGCTTCTCGCCTTGAAATGCATTGGGACTCCTTGATTGAAGAAGAACATGGCTCTCCAGAAGGTAAAGTTCAAGAATGTTTATAGTAGTTATGTTTTGATGGAATATGGATGTTTTGCAGTTAACCTCTTTATAAAAGTACTGATGGGTTAACATCTGTCATGGGAAGTTGTGACTATATCTCAATGAAATGTATTTTCTTGACTTGTAGAACATGTGACTCTCCATGAGCCTCCTCGAAGAGTTCTTGTTCCACTGCCTCATTGTCGTGTTACTCTCTCTGACTATTTGTTTCCTGGAGAAGGAGCTTCAGAAGCTTTGATTTCCTTAGAAGAACTTCTTGATCTTCAGGTGAAAGAATCTGATGTCCAGAAAGAACTGGAACTTCAAGCAGGTAGTATTTTAGTGTGTTGTACTTTTTATAAGAAATTGATATGTCAACAGAAATTAATGATTCTCATATTACAGATCCAATGGAATATTGTACCAGTGAAATTCAAGTGGAAGGAGAAACCTCAGAAGACTTGCTTCCAGTGGCTATGAATTCATCTACCTTCCTTATCATAGGATTGTCAGTTGGTTTAGCTATTCTTGCTATATCAATTGCTGTGCAATTTTCTGGTTGGACGAACAGATGAATTTGGGAAACTCCTTTACAGTTCTGTGTGTTTGTTCTGTTTATTGTTGAATAAAGAAATAAGTAATTTCTTCATATGGATTTTGGGAGGGGGGATCAAATGAATTCATATATTCTGTACTTTATTCTAGGTGTATTGTACAAATTTTGTTTTAAAATAATTAAATTGTGATAGCCACTCAGTTGTGCACTTTTTAATACATTGAGTGGAACACTATTGTGCAGAGTCCTTGGATAAACTTGTATTTTTATGCCAGTCCTTGGCTGATCCCAGTAAAGCTTATAAATATGTATACAAACTTATGTACTAAAATAAAATTTTATGTACAAATGCATATGTAATTTTAATTAGAAGATTTAAATTGCTGTACCTAAATGTAGTTTTCCTTTTTTTTTGGATCATTTCTGATGAGCCTTATAATTATGAATGTCATCATTTCTTTTGAGATGTTCTTGTAAACAGCCATTTTTAATGTTTAAAAATGTTATAAAGTATTTATTTTCATACATCTTTGCAATTTTATAGCAAATGAAAAGGGTAAATAAATCAGTATATCACTTTGAATAAAATCTCTAGAAAGATTCACATTATCTTCCTTCTTGACTGAGATATTTCCATTTTTACTATTACAAAAATAATTATATGTTCTTTATGGGACTTTCTTGTTTGTGTACTGTGGAGAAAAAATTGAAACCCTATGGAAACTGGGTAATCTGCGTGTGTCCAGTACTCAGGATATGACCTCATCCAATCTTTCACTGGGTATTTGAGATGTTTGAAGCTACTCAATCTTCTGTTGGAAAACAGACAATTCCTTCTGGATCCTTTCAGGATGTTTTCTCAAAAACTGTTTTTATTTTTTAAGTTTAAGTACTTATGACGGGTTGTAGGGGGCTCTTAAGGCTTCTACAGAGTTGATCAACACCTCATTTGATTCCTGTTTATTAACATAGTACTTATCAAATATGGAGGTAAAATCACTTCAAGTGATTTTGATTGAACTATTTAACAAAATATGGACAGAGAATTTTACCCTGACAGAATGGTGAGCAGGTTCAGTAACAAATACACACGAAAGGAACAAAAATAGACAACAAGAACTACAGAGGGAGAACGTGACTACCGACTACCTCAAAATTATTTGCTAACATATTGTAGCGGTACAGAATTATTCAGATAAATTCTATTGAAGATAAAGCAGACTAAGAATTTTGTACTGAAAGAAAAAACAATAACGGCCGTCACGTTGCGCGCAGACACCCTCTTTGCAACGGCCAACGGTCCCCGACGCTCCACATTTCGAAAGGTTATGGCACCAGTAGACCCCACGAACCAAAAAAGGGGCGTAAAACTGTAAAGCGCCCATGCGGGAGCCACAACTTAGAATACTTCCGAAACCGCCTGTCATCAGTAATGAGGACTCCGAACCCAATACTTCAGTAGTGGGAACAACCTCAGAGACATGACTACTTCGAACAAGAGAACGGAAATTATCATCCAGGAGCCCTATGGCACAAATTTAGTGATCACGCATCACTTTTTAGCCAATAGCGAAAACAGTCTTTTAGGAGCAGAATATGAGAGAAAGGGTGGGAAAGAGTAAAAGCCTCAGGTGCGTGGAGGAAGGTAGGAGAACAAAGTTATCATAGGTGAGAGAGAGACTTCTCTGGGGTGGGAGCGGTCGCGGGGGA
>BOPP01000139.1:2717851-2751419 GCA_017312745.1 Gryllus bimaculatus
CGACTGAGCTAGAACCGGGCCGCTAACCGCGTGTTGGTTGTTACAATATTAAGTAATAGAATGAAAGATTACAGAGTACAGTGAAAACATCATGGGTGAAGAAGCATGTGGATTTAGTAAGGGCAGGAGCACAAAGAATGTTATATTCGTAGTACAAACTATATTAGACAAATGAAAGAAACTTACCAACATATTCGATATTCATAGACTTTGAAAAGGCTTATGATATGGCGAACAGGTTTAAACTGAAAAATATTAGAAGTAATACCAGAAGAAATTATCAATGGAATTATATCACCATAAAAATGAATAATGGGACCAGCACCATAAAAACCACTTCATAGAAACAGAGGACTGAGCCGGGGATGCTGCCTATCATCCAACCTTTACAATATTTATGCCAACTGTCTCATCAAAGAATGATGTCAGTAAATCAAGGTATACAACTTAACAAAAAAAAACAACTATGCAAACAGTCGTGTTTGCAGATGACCATAGGCAATGACATTGGACTAAACTCCTGGGACCTCCAACACAAAATTTTGAAATAGAATAGAATAAATGGAATAATTAAAAGATACTTTGGGAAGGACATGACACAAGAAACAAAAATTAAAAATACACAACATGACAGTCAGACCAATGCTATTATATGGATCAGAAACCTGGATCCTAAAACAAAGAGACAACTAAAGACTAGATGCAGCTCAAATGAAGTTCCTAAGACACCTTCCTGCCTATACTAGTCTGGACTGACAGAGAAATAAAGACTTAAGGAAAAGATTGAAGACAACAAACATAACAGGAAATTAAAAATACCCCCAAAAAAGGCTGGAAATTAAAAGAAAGAAGATTCCTTAAGGCTGCCTTAAAATATAAGCCACTTGGACAGAGAGATATAGGAAGATAAAGAAAGAAGTGGATCATGCAGGAATACCTGGAAGTCTGAAGTATTTCAGGTCTATTGCTTAACCAGGAAAATGCCCCTGGCCTTTCATCCTGCAGTTCATGATGATGCTGGTCCCCGTTGATTAGATAGGCACTGTTGTTTGCTTGTTTCTTCTAGAATATTCTGGAAGAATTCTAGAAAAAATTATTTTATGGGATTCAAGGCATCTACTGTTTGAAAAGCTGTGAATACTTACTGACTTTCTGGCATAAAAACAACTTTCAAATTTGAACAAACTATACAACATATAATAATAAAAATAAAATAAATAGTTTTATTGAAACTTCTTCTTGCATCTTTCTATGAATGAGGATGGAGAAGCCTAACAACTCATGTTTAAAGCTACTGTTAATTAAATTTCTGATATCAAGAAAACTTCTGGGGGTGCTGTGCTAGGGGAGTTCTTAACTATTGGTCTGTAGCACTTAACTATTAGCTGTGTGAAAAATGGGTCCTGGAACAGCATATTTGGTTGTTTAATAATGGCACTTATGTGCTGCCTTTAATCCTCATTGCGTATCTCATTTTTGTTGTTTGTAGTGACACACTGAGTATATGAAAATATAGTTGTAACATCAGGTACAAGAAATTCTGGATTAACGTAATCAAATATTTGCATTTCTCAGTCAAAATGCAAACTGTTTCATTGTTTTTTATTTTTCCTACCTTCATGGGTATCTAATGAACCCATTGCTACCTCTCAGATGGCCAAAGGCTGTGTAATTTCTGTCAATTATGTGCATATTTGATATTAGTAATGTAGATATTTGGAAGGTTATGGAGCCTCTGATAATAAAAAGTATCACTGAAAAAATGTGCATCTGCTACTCTTTTTCAAACTATGCTCAGACTCCTACACATTTCATTGATTTTTTTAAAAGACTTATTCTGACATGGTTTGCAAGTTTTAGCTCACCAGGGTGGAATATTTTAATTTAGTCCACATGAAGCTCATGTTGCATTATTCAAAATTTTCTCCTAGTTTCAATTATTGTCTTCACAATACCTATTTTCTTATTAAAATACCTGTCATTCCAACTTTTTGAAATATTCTTCTGCTTGTATCTTCAAAAATGTAAGTAAGTTTTCTAGCCTTTGCTTTGTTATTATTGGTTATTTGTCATCATCTCTGGAAATCAAATCAGAAAAAACAATCCAGGAATGACAATCATAAACTTAAGGTATATGTCTACTCAAAGCAAAAATTTCCTAATATCTAGTTTTAGTTTTTAATTTTATGACTGGTAATTTTATCCTGGATATACATACAGGAAACCTAAAACATCTTAAATCATTTTTTTATAAAAATTACATATTGTGATACTCAAGTTTTTACAGTGATTTTCTTGCAACACTGTATTTCAGTTAATATTTAATATCTTTTCATAATTCTTTTTCCTGAATAGAAAGAAATAATTTTCATTAATTAAATCTCAATGATTTGTGTGAAGTAAAATTTTAAAGGGGTTGTTTTTTTATTTGGATTTATTTTCTTTTACTTTCTTTAGAATGCATTTTTTCAAGTATTGTGTAGTGGAATATTATATCTGGTTCACATAAATATGAAAAATAACCTGTAAAATATAGAAAGAATCATTTCAGTATCTCTTAGTTCCAGACTTCTGATGCATGTCGTTAATCAATATGCAAAGAAATTCAAGTTTTCAGGAGAAGTAAGTGTAATTAGCATATCAATAAAATGCCCCCACAACATAAGTTACACCTTCTCCTTTCACTTCTTTGTCTTCCTTTTCCTTCCTCTCAAGAACCTTTTCCTGCTTTTGTTCTCTGTGTATTCGTTTGAAAAGCTATTTTTTGTTTCTTAGTTTCATCTTATTGCACTCTCAAAATCATGTTTCTTCCTGGTTCAATCCAACTCCTCTTAAAAATTTGTTTCACTTTAGATCCAACATTGAAGTATCATACAGCATTCATTGCCCATAATTTTAAACTATTTTACCCTGAATAACGTTCTTTTGGACATTTTTTTTCAAAATCATGACATTCATTCATTCAACTCATTGCAATTCCAAGGGGGCTTGGCAGTTTCACCATCTTGAAAACAATATATTATATCTGAAAATATTGCAGAGAGAAATAAGCGCGAGAAATTAAACAAGAAAACACATTTCACCACTAGAAAGTGTAATAAATAAAGCTTGAAAACAAAAAAAAGGAATAAAAAAAACAAACAATTTTCCATCATTCCCATTCACTATTGTGTACACACATACCTTAATTGTTTAATTAGCTTGCTGGATGCTGATATGCCAATGGCAGATAGTAGTCTTGGGATGGTTATCAGATTTCTCAGTTTTACTTTTATAATATATAATTTGGAGAGAGTTGCGGAATGATGAAGGAAATTAATATTGAGATGGAAATGCATGTTTGGGGCCCTCATCATACCAGAAAAGTGTTTTTTTTTTCTCTTCGTCTCTCTCTCTGTTTTTTTCTTTTTTTCCTCCCCCAGCTTGTGAACAGAAATAGTGCCTAAAATACTCGTTTTTTTTGGGGGGGGGTGATCTCGTGGCAGAACTCGGATTAGCGTTTAAGGTGAATACAAATATTCTGTCTTCGTGTGACTAGCTGCAACATAATTTTATGATTTTCGGGTGTTATTGAAAGTACACAAGTTCAGTCGATTATTAACGGCATTGAATGCATTGCTTATGTTATTTGGAGAATTTGTATTCATTTGCTATTAGGTTTGATGATTCAAAACATGCATTTGATGAGTTCTTTGTATAACGTTGGACATTCTGGCAGGAAGTCCCTGTCTCTCACGATGTGTGCTTCTTCACGGCAGTCTTAAAACAATGTTGACAAATGAAACGAATGTGTGTAAAATATTATTGAAATTTATTATTGAAATATGTAGCAGGGTAGTGAAGTTTTCGAAATAAGATAATTGTATTTGTATAAAACGTATTAAAAAAAATAGTGCTAGTTGCTAAGAGCTGGAGTGCGATCACCGTATTTTAGAAACCTTATTCTTTTTTGATTTGGGTGAATTCTATTACCATCAATTGTCTCAATGCATAACTAATAGAAGAACTTGAGTGCTGCTGGAAATAAAAACCAGAACTACCTGCGCGAGAGGTGAATATACCTGATACGGACACTACGCATAAAATATGCAAGTAATATTTCAATACAGATTTTTATTAATTAGTTTTAATTAATTTACATGAATTGCTAACATTTTATTATATATGGTGTTCTGAGTTTTGTAAATTATATTTCCGTCATTCGATGGTGCTGCAACCTCCAGTTTGTTCGGGCACCAGTTGCCAGAGAGTATGGGACCCCGTCAATAAGATTAAGGCAAGACCCAGAAAATACGGATGCTGACCACACAATGAGTTAGAGGGAGTAATTTACTACATGGGCAAGATTTATCCTCGTTTTCGTTACCAGAGTCGGGCAATAAGAGTTTTTGTGTCGAAAATTCGCCGTTTTTCAGCAGTAATCCGATACATTCTCTTTGCTGCGCGAGGAGTAGCGAGGAAGTCAAAAGTGGGGCGGTGGCTCTTAACCGTCTCCCTTCACGACTTCCCATGTTGGTGTTCTTGGCGTGAAAATATTTCATAGGAATAATTAGCAATTGGAACAGTGAGACTCATCGCACTGAAAGGTCACTGCATTTTGTCGGATCAAAGGTTCCGTCGGTTTTACCGTCCAGCCAACTGCAGTCTGTCTCGTCGAGACAAGCGGAGACAAAATAGAGAAGTCCCAAGAACAACAGTAGCAAAGCTGGCCGTGGAGATATCCTGAATGACGTCACAATGTTGGGCGGCATAGTGTTGGCGGCAAATTCTGCTATGCGCGTTAGCGATTTCTAAAGAATCAGTAAGTTTTTGGCTGTAATATGCGGTTGCCGAGATTTCTTATCACGTTTGTTATTTACAATGATTTTTTTTCGGTTTGTTCTATGTAACTGCACATCTCGTACACATTTCATGCACTATTATATCACGTATACATCATGTCACTACCTTTTTCTTTTAAAAATCGAAGTAAATATCATGACCTTAGCGATGAAGCTAAGGTGCTAATTGTAATAAAATGAAATGCATGAAACTTTTGAATCCACGTGCCTTTTCAACGGATATGAAAAGTGCCAACGAATTTCGGGCCCTTATACTGTTCGAGTAGAAGTGATTACTTCCGTAAATTTTTATAAATTGCCGGCTCTTTAAATACTTATTGTACAAAATCGGGATATTCTTTACATGTTGGGGACGCAACGCATTGCACTCCTCATGTGTAGTGATACCAACCTGCGAACAAGTACTGCCGTTCTGCACATGGTCGAAGGTTCTGCACCATGCTACTACCAACTACGGGAATCGTACATATATTTGTATTCACGTGAAAGAACCTAACACTGTAATATAACGTTATTTTCTCTAGACTAAAGCACAAATGAAGGGAAAAATAAAGTGTTTACAAAACAGTTATAGTAGACATGGTGATGCGATCATGATAATACAGGTTGAAATTTGATAATTCCAAATATTTAGTCTGCTTCATTCTACTTTACTCTGAAGTATTTTAGAAGATAATTTTTCAAATTAGATACCTTCTGAATCTTTCTTGAAAATCACCAGTTTCTCATTGCATGCACTAACTTACATAAACAAAACAATAAAACTAAAAAATGAACCATAAAAAGGTACATACCTAATTTTTGAACTCGAGATCTATTTAACGCTATTTTCTGGCAAATACAGAAATCACATCTTCTTGAATAGAGGGAACCGCAGATCATCCAACAATATATTTTGTTTTTAATCTCACACCCACAAGTCCTTTTTATATACCACTAAAATGACGTATACAATTCTTCAGTTTTGTGGTGATATTTAATGGTTGTCCATCACTAATTGCCTTCAGTTTTTCAGAATATGAGAAAGAACTAAAGGGAATTTGAAGAATCCTGTCTATTGCACAATGAAACGTTTCACTACTCATCCCCATTAAACGCAATACAAAATTTCGCAATTCGATCAGTGCTATCAATTTCCGTTCTAGAGATATTTAATTATTAGAACTTAGTAACTCATAATCACCCCCATTTTTTGCACTCATTCCTTTTGCTCTCCGCACACAAGTATACTGAAAGAGAGGTTCGCTTCATACGCTTAATGCCGAGAGCAGTCATATCGCGGCCTCGGTAGCGCCTCGAGGCGATAAACGGTGCATCGGAGCGAAATGATTGTCTTGACCATATCTTCGAATAAACAAACAAGACGTAACGTTTATTGGTAGTTCTGTGGGATCATTGCAGCAGCAATTTCTTTCTCATGGCAATTATGACTTTTTTAAAGATTCAAACTTTCCTTTTTATTCTAAAGAGCCATTAAAACTCCCGTTTCAATTTTTAAATCGCTGAAGTGGTATAAGTATATAAACAAATTATCTAGTAAATTTAATAACACCGAGAGAAGCAGTTTTAAGGCGAATATGAACAGAAGTTATATTAAAAAAAGATTAAATTCCATAAATTTAGTCAAATTTGTATTAACCTTTACTTCTGCAATTTCTGTATTAATACTTTTGTAGGCTAATATATGTAAACATTAAAAGATGATTTTTTGTATGTTTATGTGAATAATGTGTTAAGTTTAATAAGAGTAAGTTGTTAGTCCCTGGCATTAAATTGAAAAATTAATGCACGCTCTTGCACGCTAAAGATAGTCGAACGTAATAAGTTAAATGTGTTTTCACTTTGTAGCATTACTCAGAGTTTGGTTTTCTCCGTATTTTGAAGTTCTTCAAATTCCACAACAAATCACGTTTTTTGTAAATTTTTTCTAATCTTCTGGGCGGATCCGAAAACAAATTACCAGTTCATCTGGAGACCGAGTCGCGTCGAGTGTACGTCATATGTTTTGATTGGTGCACGGGCAGTGGTATAACCGTGAGTGACGGATCCCGACACACACACACACACACACACACACAACGCACGCACGCACACACGCGCACACAATACTGTAAAGGGATTAAATTTGTTCTCAAAATACAGACAAAAGTAAATATTTTATAATATAAATTTGAAGATCCCCGACATGTCTAAATGTATTTTAAAAATGTGTATCCCAACGGGGGGGGGGCAGTTCCCCCCTCCCTGAATCCCGCCTCTGCAAGAAACTCAACCACTGCAACAAATGAAGAGGATTAGCTCGCCATGTTGTATACTTTCACACACACACACACACGCACACACCAAAGTCTTTTCTTTCGCGTTAAAATTTCGAACTCACGATTCTCTTTAACGGATCACTAGTTAGACAAAGTAGTATATTTAGCGCACATTGAGTACGAAACCGCATTTACGCTACAACGCATGACACACATGACAAATGAAATAACAGCAACATACTTCGTGTAGCCAGGTCTGCTAGCCCACATCGAGTTACTTAGCTGTACTCAATTAGGTTGAAATGTACTTAGGCATAGTTGGCAGACTTGCTTGAGTTCTGGAGAAAGTCTGCCCCCCGCTCCTGCTTCGCGGTTCACAGTCGTGGCACGTGGTCTGGGAATCCCACGCCCGCTGCCGAATTATGATTGCATCAGAGGAGGTATGGATGGAAGGTTCTTGGGAGGGGATACACAATGGACAATGAGAATTCAGGAGCCTGTGATGTGAGTCAATGTCAAAACCACGCAGCTTGCACACAGAGTATGGGAGTGAGTTCATTGACCGCACCAACGAAGCGAGGTCGTTCACGAGATGCTTCTCGGCCCGTCACATCCCGCGAGGGGACTGACACCTACCGTTGAGTTCTGATGTCTCCGGCTCTGAGACGTTACGCCATTTGGTTGGGGCAGTTGCAGGGCGAAGGAGAGGAGGTAGAGTGGGGATACAGAACGGAAGCGACAGCAGGGAGTGGGGTAAGAGATGGAAAGTACTATTGAGTTAAAATTATTGACCTTACCTAATAATTGTCCACCTATGAACTATCGCTATTTTCTGTTTCTTGACACTCATTATCCGAGTTCATATTTGTAATAATACTGTCTATAATCTCTGGCAGTATACCATCCCTTTCACAGTATTCATTTTCTAGTTTCGTGACATGAATGCCGTAACCCTTCCAGTTAGGGGCCGATCCAGCCGATCATTTTGGAGGAGGCCATCCTAGATTTTTGTTAAATAATGAACATATTTATTATATTGTTTATTATTTATGTATTGTAGATTTATATTATACAATATTATTGTATAAATAAATACATAATTCTAACATATAGAATATTTTAATCAATTTTGTCAAATAAAGTAAGGTAAACGAAAACTCTAGACCATGGTCCCCCTCTGGATCCGCCAGTGCTTCCAGTCTTCAATAGTGAGTTGGGAGATAGCCCAGTTTTTAAGCTCTAACAATTTTGTTGTCGTCATGTCCCCATTTACATTTCTTTCCTTTATAAGTATGTTATTTTTCTCATGCCATTTCAATGGGGTTCAGTTCACACATGTAAATGACCTCTACTGGTAAACAACTCATCAATTTTGTATGTCTTGTTCTGAGGTTCTAGTTGCAGAAATATATGGTATAGTTCAGACTTTCTCAGGTTTTCATCAACATGCATTCCATTTGCATTCAATCATTGAATCATATCATGCTTTAATGCATATGCAGTTGGGGTTTTATTAGCTATCACACTATGATATCACACTATTATCAAGAACACTATCAAGAATAATTACTGCCTTAGAAGACAATTTTTCTCTTACCCACGTTGCAAAATTTTCTTGGTTCATCTAATCATGGTAGTCGCCAGATACAGAACCAGCTTTGCAAGTTAGTTCCGCGTCATTAATGAAACCATTGTTCCCACCTGCATGAATTAAAATTAATCTAAATTAATCTAACTGATGCACTTATATTTGCCGTTACACCAATTATATCATGCAGCCAGCACTTTTTAAATACTAAGCTGTTGTCAATCCACGTTTCGCCAATATACACTATTTCACAGCCTTCTTCCCTTAACTTCCTCCTGTGAACGAGATATCTTGCTCTCCAATCGATAATGTCTACTCTCTCGACCAACACTTCGCGTTTTTTTTAAATTTGTTGAGTCTATATAGACGCAACGTGTCTCCTAGCTCCTTAAGGAACGTTGAGTGCACTGAAGTAATCTTCCGTTATTAAACGCCCTATAGGCGCCGCTGTGTAAGTATTAGTGAAGTCAGGGAATCGCCGAAAGGTGGCGTCTTCGCGCTCGTGTCTCGCACGCGCCCTGCGTCATTACCCATCGGCCAGAATTGGGAAGGAATAAGGATAGGGCTAAGGTTAAGGTCGCTTCAAAGGGGTTTACTAGCCCCTGTGAAGAAAGGAAATTGGTGTTTCGTAACAAATTTCACATGAGGTTCTACGGGAATAGACCCTGGAACCTGTGGTGCAAGCGACTTCACCACTGAGCCACAATAACTCGCTAGGACGCTTTGAATTACTCTTCTTCCAACTGAATCTCATCTTCGTGAACCTCCAAAGTGACTTTTCTCCCCAAGCAAAATTTATTTTTTTCTTTTATTATAGGTAGCAATTTCGATACAGTAGGTACTTGCTTTTCCCGGACATAAAAATCAAAGACAGCATTTCTAATTACGCACATGTCAAACTCATCGATTTTCACGGCGGTTTCACATCGTTTCACGAGTCACTGATTTTTTTCTTACCAGGTGAAGTAAGTCGCCTGTCAGCACTGGTTTCATTTTGTGTATTCCTTTCTTTACTAATTGTTTTAATGCTAGTTACTCCAACACCAGTATATGCCGCTGCTCTTTCTGTGGCTTTTGTCAGAGGAACTAGCTGACGAGATTGTCTCTTTTCGTTATCACATGCCTCAATTACACTCGCTATGATTTCCCGACCTTCACTGTGAATTGTCGAATTCGGTTTCCGCTGCGCCATTTCGCATCTAATTTTCGCGCATTCTGCACCAAAACCGAGCTGATGTTTGTGAAACCAATGCATTGACCAAGCACGAGCTCCTCTTTCCTAGAGCCCATGTGTGACTCATGGACGCCTGCCAAAGAAGTCCTACAGCACATCACCTTACCGCGCTCCTTGCACTTCGCGGAAAAACGCACACCCCTCCCACGGGGTCGGAGAACTCGGGACCGAAGTATATTGGACAACGCTCGTAAATGGCGAGAAAGAATAGGGAAACAAAGACATACAAAATAAAATAAAATACATTACTGAAAATATTTCTAAGTAATGAAAAACTAGGGGATGTAAAACACCGCTCATGTATTGAGCCTACGCCACTGCTCTACTATATTTTCGCCATCCGATTTTGCACTCATCAATTTCTACGACCGAGTCGGTTCTTGCAAATATCTTCTGTCCATAACATCCATGCAAACATCACGCAGAAATTATAGCCACTTCGCAAATTTTGTGTGACAATGTTTTGCCTGCGTCGGAACAATGGATTACAGTATCTTCTTCGGTACATTTATATATATGCAGTAATACATCGTTCAAAGAGATTGCCCCACAGTTAATTTAACATTTGCAAAAATCGTACTCTTGTTGCAGCATTTTCACCCTTTGATGATTCTTTTGACGCGAGAAGTCTCCAAATCTCTTTCCTCTGTTTCGAATAGCGATTAATAATACCCCACAATCCGTACATGGCACTTGAGTGGGAATGAGTCGATGTTCACGACACCATTGACTGCACTGGCTGCAACCACACAGGCTGTAACATTTCCCACATTTTTTTGATAAAGTCATCCAATTCATATTCTGGTTTATGTTGGAACGACAAACCATATTGAATTCTACTAATATCTTCTTAGATTACGAAAGTTGGAAGAACGAACCGTGAATATGTACTTTTGTTGTGATGGCAAACCTATAGTGACATATGAAGAACGATACCCGCTGTCCTCTAACATGTAAAGAACAGTGGCGAAGCGTGAGGTTAATTTTTGGATAAGCTGAGTCACGAACTTTTAGTAAACACATACTTTATTTGTGAAATATCGAAATTACCAAGAAGTTTACCAAGAGATCAGAAGACTAAGAATATAATAATAAATATTAATACTATTAATTCAACCATGCAACAATACTGAAATCAAGAATAAGTTCTTGTATATTTCCCATCCTTTTGTAAAATAGTTCATTTTGATCTGTTTATTTTTTCAATTGCACTCTTTGTTCAAAAGATAACACCTCAACTGAATTACTCAACAAAAAGTTAACCAAACCTAATGAATCACTATCTACAGTCATAGAATCTTCCATTTGGTCATGTGGTTATAATGACAGAAAACCTAAACTATTCCCTATATTTCAATTATAAAATAAAACAATAAAACAAAACTACCATAATGCATATGTGATATATTGTTATTGATCAAATGACACTTCACTTGTAACCTACACACGAACAAGCTATTGAAGAAGCTTACGAATTTACTTTTTTGATCTTTCTACAACACAATACGACTAGGAGATTCACACTCTCGCCGCCATGCCAACCTATAAATGCTCAAAATTAACCTTTTTCTAAATTATTCGGATTTATTAAAAGCTATCAAAAAGTTTAATAATATGGGAGAAAATGTGAACTTTTTCAATAGTTTGTTCATTTCAATTCGAGTTTCAATTACTTACACAGTAAAAAGCCCGGCCTATCATTGCGTGGGACACCATACCAGCCTACTCTGTGCACATGCGCGCTCACTTCCCCACGCCCCGTCGCTGGTCTAGTGACACCATAACGCGTTGGGCGGACGAGACTCCGCCTCGCCCAGGCCTCGCCCGCCTCTCCGAGTGGCGAAAAGCCACATCGCATGGAATAAGCATAAGAACAGAAAAAAATAACTTGGCGCGCCTAGGTACGGTATTAATTGGCTAAATATGACATTATGAATATACAATTTTCTTTTTTTAGTGAGATGTTTCTCACCTTCAAAATTCTTTGGGATAGCTCAGCAAAATCTGCGTACCCTGACGCTTCGCCACTGACAAAGAACAGTCGAAAATTATTTAAATTATTATCATTGAGAGCAATATTACCTGCATTAAACTGTACTAATCTTTGGGGAAAATACAGACTGTTCCTAAATATAGTTCCAAAAATGTTGGTATTTTTTTCACTGTGTGGAGAAACATTCAAATCTTAGTAATCAAAATTTGACATAATTTGAATGTGTTAAGTCAATATCACTGTAAAGTCGCGGTGCTTTGTTTCAACATTAAAACCTCAGCATTTCTATTGTTCATTAAAACCACGAAAATTCATTGCCACTGACATATAGCCTAAAATAAATACGTTTTTCTCAGAATTTATAAAATGTCACTTAAACCATTGTTTTTTCCCATACATTTAACGCATTAATTTTTCAATGTACGTTTTAATATCTTTTTTTAAATGTTTGCCGTTTCCTGTGCTGAATTAACATTTTCACTGTTGAATGTCACGCGTTTAAAATATGTTGCCCCTAGTGATTTTAATGTTAGCATCTTTTATCAAACGATTTTCGATATTTTGCTCTCCAAGTTTTAATAAACATTTGATGCCATAGAATTCAACACAGGAAACTTCCAACATTTTAAAAAATATGATAAAAAGTGCAATATTTATTAATATTACGTGTCTTTATTGCAATTAATAAATTGAAAAATTAATAGTTAAATTATCTTAAATTCTGGTTATTTTAATGATTATAGTTCCTCCATTCCGTGAAAAAGTTTTTGGAAGCGTGTTTAGGAACATTCTGGGTGTTTTTCCAAACGATTATTGAAGTTTACTGTATGTAATATTTCTCTTGATAATACAAAATTCTAAAATAAATATTTAAAAAGCCGACGGTTTATAAAAAAACATGTGGAAGTAGTCACTTCTACGCTAATAGCACAGGGGCTCGAAATTCATTGACAGTTTTCATAACCGATGTAAGGGCACGCGGAACCAAATGTTTCCTACATTTCATTTTCTTATAAAGCAGCACTTTAGTATCGTCTCTGAGGTCATGATAATATTTACTTTGAACCGTTTTCAAAAAGAAAAAGGTAGTGACTTGACGTGTGTCGATAAAATGGTGCTATTTAAAATCCAATTTGTTCACAAAATTCACAGCCAGAAAAAGAAAGCAAATAGCCTTGTAAATAAAAAAGTGATAAGACACACGCACCTCGACAACCGCACAATACAGCTTCCAAACTTAAATATGCACACAATATCGAAAAGTAAAACTAAACTAAACAATCCATACCCACGAATTACACACGAGGTGAAACAAAGAGTAAATTTTACGATTAGTACGTCTTCTGGAAGTAAGGGGGGTCATTTATAAACTAGTAAATGCCATAACCTCGCTAGAATTCCGTATTGTTAAAAATAATAATAAGAATATTAGCAAATTTTCATAGACATTTTTATTTTTTTCAAATGAAATTTTGAAAACTGAAATGTTGGTATTTTCGAATATTTTCAATAGGTATCGCAAGCTTCGAGTTAGAAGTTGCAGTCACTCCACTGACAGAGGCGCATAACAGAGTGTACACTTCGATTTGAACATAAAGTCCATTGGCACTTCTTCAAGTGAGATGCAGCCATCCAATTGGAAGCTTTAACGGTTTACAGAGACGTCACTATATTGTCGTACAAGCTCTCGATTGGTTTAAAGAGTCATAAGTGACGAAGTGTCAACGGACTAGTTTTAATGGAAGTATGGTACGTATGGTACTATGCAGTGACATTTGAAACAAACACGTGGCGTTTGAGATACCGGGTATCGAATGAGTGGAGATCAATAGTTTAAGCGAATGATTCTTTGATGTAATATTTTGCTTCAGTAAATGAATGATTCCGGATTCGTTTGTATATTGTTGCTGTTTTTGAAATTATATTTTAGATTCGACTTTTGAAGATTAGGTTCATGAGTTTCACATACAGCGAAAATGATTTTATATTCGAAACGTCGTGGGGGGACAGTGCCAAACTGTCATCTTTTGATGTGGCTTTACAGACGAAATGGCAATCAGCTGTTGATAATGGGTATTTTAGATACACTTTAAATATATTGAATACCAAACGCCTTCCTGGGAAGTTTTCATTTCTAGCACAAGTATGAAACGACATTACCAAGCTGTATGTTTTATAATCCAATTTTTATAATTATATGATCTCTTTTTTTCCTTAAGCTGAATCCAGATCGTGGCACTAATAGGAGACCACCAGAAGACATTAATAGTTTAACCCAACCTTTTGATCACAAGAAGTTTAACTTTACAAAGATTAATGAAAATGAAATTTTATTTGAAGTCAAAAGAAGAGAGAAAGCAGAGTGTGAATTGAAATCTAGAGGCAAAGATTTGTTAGTCATAAATATTAGTCCCTTGGAATTTGGACACTCCTTGTTTTTGCCTGAATTGTTTTCTTGTCTCCCTCAAGTAATGACGTTATATAGTCTCCAGAGAACTATTGAACTGGTTTTGTTGAGTAAATCTCCGTAAGTGTGGTCTGAGTGTAGGAATAGAATGCTTTCAATAAATTAATTTAGTGGTAGAAAAGTGCTTGAAATTGTTTTGCCCTTTAGTACTCTACGTGCTGGTTTCAACAGTTTGTGTGGATTTGCTACAGTTAATCATCTACATTTCCATCTATACTATCTTAATCATGAAATGCTGCTTGAAAACATTGTGAGTAACAGCTACATTAATTTTCTTTATTAATTCAAAATTGTAGACAAAACAAATACTCTTCTATAATTTCTTGTACAAGTATTTAAAAAAATAAAATTATTTTAATTGTTAAAAAATTAATAACTAACTTCACAGTTCTTCATTTTTGGTATGATGTTTCCATTAACATAAATAAAATATAACGAAGATCTCTTTGAGGCAAATTCTTTTGCCTTCAGTTAATCTCTTGTTGTAGTTGTGTTAAATTCTTTTGGACAACCACTTTGAACTTTGGTATTTGAGGATAGGAAAATATTCTCCTTTGAGTGTTCCAGTGTATTTTGAGCACTACAATGAAAAAGATATTTAAAAAGAGTGATTTGATAGTGCAAGTAGTTAATTTGCTGGGTAACTGCTTGTTTTGAAAGTTTTTTAAAATGAGATGCATTTTTATGTTGTTACCGAAATTGACATTTCTTTATAGCAAGTTGAACATCTGTGTGGAGAGTGTTATGTGTTAACAAAATATCCTGCGAAAGGCTTTGCTTTCCAATTGAGTCGAGATCACAATCTACTTTCACTTGCCAGGTATTCAAACTTTTCATTCAACATTCCTTATTTATCTTCTCTTTTGCTGGTATATATAGTTAAAATAATTTTACAAAAGTGCAAGTTGTTAATAATCTGACACAAATTCATAAAATTACTTTTGTCAATAATTTTAGTAATTATTAATTGTACCTTTTTTTGGGTGCTGTATTTTTTATCTTAAAATAAATGTTATATTCAGTAGTAATAAGTTTTGTAATTCTACTTTTTGCTATTAGTTCTGTGCACAAGTTAACTAGTTACTTACAAGAGTGTAATATTGCTCACAATGTTTACATTACACGTGGTCAATCATTTAACTCCAACAAAGAAAGAAAAATATTAGATTCTGTGCGTGTGTATGTTTGGGCCAGGAAACATTCAACAGGTCAGTAAGAGATATTGTAGAAGTCATTCTTCTATTTTTAATTCTAAATTGTAACGATATGTAATTACTAAATGTTTAATATGTGTATTTTTTATAACAGAGCCAAAGAACGTTCAATGCTTTGATCCTGCAATTTGTGAACTGTTCGGACACTTGGTTGTGAAAGGTATGTGATTCAACATTATTAGTGCAATATTTATCATTCTTTTACCCAATGCATACCATTATATGTAATGGGGTTATTACAAATTTTGAAATTTCACAAATGTTTATCAGCCCAGAAATTTCTTCAAAGATCCTGAATTAGAAGAAATTTTTGGGTGTAGAACTCTTTCGTGTTTATCTCATAATAGAAGAGCAAAAAATCTCTTGTTACCGAAGTTCTTATAAAAAAACAAAAAAATTATGTGATTTTCACTCTCTATTGTAAAGTGATGAGATTGAGCTTACAGAATCCAAGGGTTTCTAGTTCTTAAAGTAATAGTCATACAGTTGTATAGCTAGTGACTATCTGTGGCACAGAATGAGGGGAAATAAGTGAGACACAATCTACTCAGTGAAGGAAAGAAAATAAAATGAAAATATTATTAGAGCATTTTAAAAGTGGAGGGTAAAAGTTGTACCAAGTCAGCAGAGTTGTGTTGAGCCTGCAAAAACAAGAAAACTAAAAGAGTATAGCCTCAGATGGATCATCAAGGGTAATTGAGATCACTAAGGTGAAAACCCCAAAGTAGTCTGGGCTTGAAGGGTCATGGGTTCAAATGCCACCTTAGGCATTGGATGTTTACTTTAGTGTTGTGGCAAGGCGAAGCTTATTTCAACCACCATTAAGCACTAACCCTTTTCTTCCCAGTCCTCTCGCAGCCTGAATGTACACTGCCCGTCAAAAGGTTTTGGATACCTGTTAAAGTCTTTTTTTGTCTCGAGGTGCCTTGATTGTGCAACCCAAACCCAGGGAACTGATGTAGTCTTTGTCTCAATTTATCTTGTGTAGATAAACATTACTTAGGAATCTTTATATTCCTACTCAAGAGTACTCATTGATGCAAAGTGTTGGGTGGCTGAGAAAGCCACAGTTTGCTGTCATGTGCGACAGAGTTTGGACTGTAAGGTACACCATGGTTTCTGGCTCATAGTGGTTCAGAATTGATAAATAACTTGAACAGGTTATGTAAAATAATTCATCGAAGCTATTGACTGTGAAAACTTATGAATGGGATGCCAAAAATTGTCCAGAGAGGTATTCTGGCAAGGGGGGACTTTTTTTTTTTATGAAAAGACAGATTTTTTTATGAAAAAAAAGTTTCAAAATGTATCATTTTATTCACCACCAAATCTCCCTGTCTGTATGAAGGTACAGGTACTGCCAAGGGCTTATGATCTGAGTGGCAGTTCTCTGCCACAATAGTTTTATGAGATACAGCAGAGTGAAAGCTAGGGTTAAGATTCCCTAGGATGAAAAAAGACAGTGGAATGATTTCCTGAGGGCAGGGAGTGCCAGGTGATGACCAAGAGGTTAAAGCAGATGTTTAAAATATCCAATGATGACGATTGATGTGTATAGCTTCAGATGAGAAACAGACCTCAGTCTCTCTTTTTAGGCTTAAGTTTCTTTTAGCAAATTCTGTGCATTCATTGCGGTGAAATCAAAGTAGGGGAAGGAAAATAGTGTATCCTCCATTGGAAGTGTAAAGCATATCACTTCAGCTGCTGAAGTAGGTATAACCATTCTCCCATCTGCACTTCCATACACAGAAACAGAGAGATATGGAGAGACAGTCAGACTGAGACAAAGAGGCAGAGGACAGTGACACATGTTAGAGAGAGAGACACACAGTTTTATTTTTCACAAGGATTGAATATGAAAAAACCCAGGCAATACCGGGTATTTTGTTAGTACTATATATAGACAATGGGATTCATTTGTGAATCTGGAGGATTCCTTGGGGGTACATTTCTGAAATTTGATAATAAAAATTTGATTTTAATAATTAATTTTTAATATTGTTCTGCTGTGAGTGATATTGAAGTTATTAGAGATGAACTTAAGTGATTTTGAAGTTCAATATCTTTAATAAATACAGAATTTTTGTTTAAGAATTCAACTCAAATTATGAAACCTATATTGTTTTATAAATTGTATTAATTTAAAGCAGTATTTTCCATCCAGTTGTTCACGTACCCCAGAACTTTGTAGGGTTTTGAAATGTTCACAAAAATGATGTTGTAATGATTGAATTTTAAATCTTAAACGTACACAAACTTACATAGGAAAAGGGTTGGAGCTGCTGGTGTAGAGGAATATGACGTTAGCGAATTTACAATCAAATTGGTCAAATGTTTTCAAAAGAAAGAGTTACAATTTTACTATCCCCTTTATCGATCCATTACTGTTCAGAAACTTAACTTGATAGATTCTGAGATTTCAGTTATTTCATTTAAATGAATAGGTGACATACCAGCTGAGATGGCTGGGGGCAACAATTGTTTGCCACTATAGAACCTCTAACCCAGAGGTCATACGATTAAAGTCCTGATGGTGGTGAATTTTCAACACTAAGTAGTTGATTGAATTCAACTGCTGTATGGAAGAGAATTTTAGTGGCCAGCTGCTCGGTTCAGGAGTTCTCCAGGATTTCTCTGATCAGTGTGATCACCTAATGATCATGTCAGATGGGTCAGACTGGATCATTTTCAAAAGCAATGAGCTATGGATCACATTCAATCTTTTCTTCCTCATTGTGTCCTTGCATATAATTGAGATAACATTAGATATTTCTTAGATTACATTTTCATCATGATGACTGATGAGGAGCATTGATGTTGTTAATACTTCTGTGGACAATTTGAGAATTAACTGTTTACCTCTAGGACTTCAATTTTGTTCAAAGCTGTTTAGAATGTAGGTCATCTATGAAGTGGATCACTCAGAGGTGTGATAGTTGTTTTTTTGTCCTTCGTATTGGTCTCTCATGATCATAATCATCATCATTCAGTCAGAGGTAAAAGTCTTTGATCTGTGAGTAAATTGAAAAATTTCCTCTCGTATGCACATGTTTATGAATACATGCACTCTAGCACTCAAAGAAGAATAAAACGAAGGCAAGAAAAGCATATGAAATGGGAATGCTCTTGGTGCATTATTATTTTGTATCTTCTTTGATTTTCAGTACAAAACTGAGGTCTGTGTCATAATATGTTATTAGATCAGAGGTGTTCATCATAACATTGTGTTACAATACTCAATTGGTTATCAAAATCAACATAATGACTTTCTTTGATTATCTTCTTATCTCATATTGTAGAAAGATGTTTTAAAAAAATCTTTCAATACTTGTGACATAAATAAATATTATACACACAATAATTTAATTAATAATAGCATAAGTAATTGTTTAGTGACTTTTTTAAGCAAAAACAAAAAATTGAAACTCATCTGCAATTTTCAAGTTCAGATCTTTTGTCAGTTTTATCAATTGTCCATATGTAGATGGATCACTAACACGTATAAAATGAAAGTCTTCAAGTATTGCCACTATTGAAATGTATTTATTCACTAAAATAAATGTGTGCAAGGGAGTTTTTAGAAATTTAATAATATTTTATCTTTTAAACAGAACTATGTATTTTTCTCGACAGTAATGAATACATCTTAGAAAGAGGAATTCAACGATGTATCATATGGTAGTATTTCAATAGTAATTTGTGTACAAATAACGGCGAAGTTGGCTCAGGCATCAACTGATGTCACTGCAGTGCCTCTGAGCAGGTCGGCCTAGGGTTCGAGTCCCGACGGTGGCAGGATTTTCGGCACTAGTTTGTCGGCAAGTTCGAATTCAGCCGTGTGCTGTCTGGAGGAGAATTCTAGCGGCCGGCGACTCTGATCGGTAGTTTTCCGTGTTTTTTTGGTTTGACATTAGGCGAATGCCGGAAAAGTACCCTAACAAACTGGCCACGGACCGCGCGCGAACCTTCCTTCCTCTTTGTTCTTTCCTCACCCCTTACCTTTCAACTCACATTCTCTTGCACTTAACTACCACACAAGTTGGGAGACCACTCGAGAGCTTAGAGCTTGTTCCGGCTGGGGCAGTGCCTCGCTGGTGGGAGATACCTAATTGGGGAAATTGCCCCTATCGACGTAGGTCGGCGCCAGATCTCGCCATCCAGCGGAAGATCACCGCCACCTCCCGCGATAAAAGCACGTATGACGCTTACTGGACTAATGACCTTAGATGTTGGCGAGACCGGAATCACTAATCAATCAGTCAATCTGTTGAGTATAAAATTAACCTCCTGACATGTGATTTTAAATTAAACGGACAATATTTTGGTGTGGAAAGGGGGGTTAGAGGTGTAACTACAGCAATTCATGGTCTTGTCGCGACTGACACTGAAACAAACAGGATTAACGATGAGAATGAAATATTTCGTTCGTTGATTCATCAGAATTAAACTTCTCTTCTGGTTGAATTCCAAAGCATCGATGATCGATGTTACAGTATAGCGTCGCAAATGGATGTAGTGAGTTTGTCAACCCTTGCACACATGACCGTAGATGTACATTGCTGTGGATAGGGAGACATATACGGATGGGAGGGAGAGGGCATGTTTGTAGTTTAGTAATTAATTTATATGCATATTGTATTATTTTTCTATTGTTATTTATGTCTTTTTTAAAGTTTTTTTAAGAAATTTTGTGTCAAACAGGCAGACGTTATTTTCTTTAAACATTTTTTCTTAAAAACGGCAACAAAATTTTTGATTAAATTTGGAACTTGGCGTAAATGTCGCTTATGGTGCAGGTCTCATGTTCGTTAAAATGTCTGATTTTCGAAAATTGAAAAAAAAATTGCGTTTTCCTACAATTACAAAAGTGAAGAAACATTTTTTAAATGAAATGTATTAATCAAAAACAGATCTCAAATAAGGTCATGTTCAATTTTTAGAAAATAATGAATTTTTTTATGTAATATCGCGTCAAACTTAGTCGTCCGCTTCGAATTTCCTGCGCTTCGTGAACATAATGAGAGTGATTCCAGGTAGTTGAATGCTACGTAAGTTAGAATTTGTAATTTTTCGTATTTCTTTGGTCTTTTCTTACATTGGAGCTTTTGTTTTATGTTTACAAATTAATCTTGTAGAAAAAAATTGAAACCTATTTGATAATTCCTATTTTTTGTATTGATGTATTTTCTTTCGAGCATTCCGTAAACTTTAATTAAAATGATCCCAATTAAGTTTTCTTTTTAAAAACTAAGATTTAAATGTAATATGAAGAAATATTTCTAGCTTTCGGCGAATATCAGATTCGATTGCAACAATGGCGTTCCGCTCTGCGAAACAGCTGAATTTCGGACTCTACGAGGAGAATTACGACTCTTTGTTAGGACACGATGAAGTTGTATGAAAAGCAATTATAATTGTCAACTTTTTGTTATTTGCTTGAATATATTTAGTTCTTGCACCACATGTAATACGATTTGTAATGAGGTTTAGAAAAAATGAATATTGAAAAGTGTTAGTTCGGAGAGAAATTGTAGTATAAATAGTCTTACATAACCATTGTTAAGGGCGAGAAAGTATGTGGTGTTTTAGCACCATTAGTTATAATCTGATGTTCTGGAGATACTACAGTGACTATTCCACTCGTGAAATTAAAACCAATAGTGTTTAACTATACATACAAAATGGCACAATTAGGGTAGTGTATCTCCAAAAATGTATCGCTTTTTGTATCAGATTTTTCTTACTGCTTCTCCCTACTGGCCAATAATACGCTGCTACTCATCTATCTTCGGAGGCGGCATAATCACATCGCTGTATTGACGTGCATAAACCGCGTATATACTACAACATATCCTCTTTGATTTTAACATGCTCTCAGTTATTTTGAGTATTTGGCTTTGCTTGTATTTGAAGTGTTTCAAAACGCTCACTTGTTCTTACAGCCATTATACATCGAGTTCAATTCTTGATAAGTTTAAAAATGACTTTTGTGAGTATCGTCCTTACACTATTAATTTATTTATATTATCTCAGTCAAACTAAATCAAAAAAATAGCGATCGATGGAAAAAATCGGAGTTTTGAAACTCAGCATAATTGTTGGCACCTGCTGCATAAATCCTGAAGTTTGAGGGTAAGCGAGGGGTGTGGCGGCCCTTTGAAGGTGCGTTTTCGACATTTTGCATATATCTCCATAATTATCAATTCCACAGAAAAGTATGTTCTATACAAAATTAAAGAGGAGAACATTCCCTACAAAACAGTTCATATGGGATTTTGTTGTAAAAGTAACCATTTTAGAGTTATAGGCTTGAAAAGTTCTCGTTTTGGTTTACAAGGCCCAAGATATTTCTTATAAAAATGAGGTTTTGGTAAGTTCAGTGCACGGAAGTAATTCTATTTTTGTTCAGTATTTATCAACAATATGTATTTGCATATTTTGCGAAAAAACAGGAACACTGTACATCTTTACAAATCTTAATTCGTATATAGACTTGTGAGTACCGTGGTCATTGGGGTCCGAGATTACATCAGTTACGAAAACGGATCATTCATAATTTATTCTTGTGCGGATCCACGGGGAGGAAAATCCCCCCCCCCCTAATTTTTTCAGTAACTATTAATTTTCACTTCTCACGAAACTTTCAAGGAAAATATTTTCGGATAATCAATAAAACGAATAAAATCGTAGTGCAGCAGGAACTGGGTGTAGCCTTTTTACAAAACCTGTAATACGACTCATTCGACCAAAACATTTTTTAATTTCCCCTCCCAAACTTTTTCACTGTATCCGCCCCTGGTGTATTTGATAAAAATCAAGTGCACATATTTGGTCAAGATTTGTATCAACATACAAATTACATAAAACAATACAAATAAAATATTCATGCTTATCGTGAGCATTGAGAGACACCTAAAACTGAGTGTGTCATTGCCACGAACGTCAATATTTGACGAGGGGATCGACTGATTAGTGAATTGGGGGAAGCCCCAACAATTTAAAATCTCACACTGTTTAGACAGTTTTGCATTGAGTTATGTTATATTTCTAATGATTGCCTCATTTAAACGGGACATTTGTATTGTTTTATGTAATTTGTGTGTTGACAGTGTACACATTTCTTTACCAAATATTTGAACTCGACCCTTATGAAATAAACTCTGGATTTTCAGTTTTCGTACCCGAATAGTACTCTAGTACCGCAAGAACACGGATACTCGCAAGTCGATATAAAAAATAAAATATATAAAGGTGTCAAATGTTCCTGGTTTTTGCACATCATTGTTTTCCTCTTTTTACGATCTATCCATTGCTGTCGAGAAAAATAATACTAGTTCCATTTAAATAATAGAAGATTAAATTTATGTAAAATTGAAAATATTACTAACAATTTCTCTACAGCATATTAATTGCCGAAATGTACACAGCAAACAGTATGAAGGTTGATTGAATTTGAAAGAATTCTGAATGCGTAGCATAATGAACTTTTGTGTTCAATTCATTTAAATGGCCGTTCCATTTGAAGTTTGACTGAATTGAGAGTCCTAAAAATTTTGTTACTTTGTTAGTCAATGGCACATCGTTCAGTTTCAATGGAGTTCAGAAATGTTTATTGAAATGGAAAACTATATTGTAACATTTTATCAATTACTATTAATATGTTATTACGGAACCAATTTGAAAACCATATATTGTACTATTTACGGTTTCTTAATTTTCAAAGAGTATTCGTATCATCCACAAGAGAATTGCTTTACCATTTCGATTAGTCGAGGGCATATTGTTTACGTGTTGTAGGAAGAAAATAGGGCGTAAGTCGACCATAGCGGCACTCCATGTGCAATTTGCAAAGAATCGAAAGGTGTGTATATAATGTCCCATCATTCCAGTACGGTATTGCTACTGCGAGATCGTTGTTTAAAGCATGAACATAAGCTAGAGCAATATCACGAATTCCATACGAAGATAATTTTGTAAGTAAAATGTGATCAATGACGTCAAAAACTTTTGAAAGATCTAAAAATATTCTAAAAGTGCTTCATTTTGATCTATGAATGAAGTGACATCTGTAAGAAAAGAAAACATGGTTTTTTCCGTAGATTTTGATTTTCGAAATCCCCGTTCGCTATCTGACGACTCAAGTTTACTGAGTAAAGTTTTCATTCGTACGTTAAAAAAGTCTAATATTTAAAAAGAGAAATTGGACGATAATTTTGAATTACATTTTTGTTGCATTTTTTGAAGAGCGAATTAATCTTAGCTGCTTTGAAACGTTGCAATGTATAAGGATGCATTAAATATGTGAGTTAACGCGTGGTGCACTAGCCTGTAACAAACTCTATAATGGTAGGTGCACAAGTCTGTAACAAACAATTAGGAAATTCATGTAAATCGTCAGAATATTTATTTTTTAGTATACCCATTATTTTGTTAATTTCATAAGAAGTTTCGTGACTAAAAATTTTATAGGAACGTTTGATGTTGAATTTTGTGGCTTAACACCCATAGTGAGATTTAGAGTAATTTTCGAAAAATATTGGTTAATGAGACTAGCCACTGTTGCGTTTAGCTGTTCCGGATGTTTCTGCTGTACTGTCTAGATACACTGTTGAATGGTATTTGTTTATGGTGTTTTCATTTTGAACTGTGAAAATCAATTTAAGGAAAATATGATGATTCTGTTGATTATCTGAAAAATATGTTTGTTCTGAGAAAGTACTTTTGGGGAAACTAGATAGAAAAAGTGTGTTAATTTGTGCATTTATCTTTTGCCATTGCAGTGCCTGAACCATTTGGATCTTTATCAGAAAGCGAAGTGGCCAGTGAGCTGAGTGGTATCTGCCAAGAACCCTTTGACTTGGTTTTTGAGGATGTGAGGGAGATGTTTTGCGACTCAGATTCTCTGTAAAAGCAGTGGTTCACTATTTTTCATACAAATTTGATTCAGAAGTATTAATTTATTCACATTCAGAACTGTAGTATAGACTGGCATGTTTGTATTATATTCTGCACCCTAATTTTCTTATCACGATGGAAAGGTAATTTAAATATATTTGTAATGAGACTTTTAAAGTGTGAATTTTAAATCACAATTGTTATTGTATCATTGTAAAACAATGAGTGCACCCAATAAATGTTGTTTTAATTACATGAATTGTTGTGAATAAGTTGAAATCTAATTTGCTGAAAGCTAGTTTCCTGCTGCCTTAGTTGTTTTTTTTCAGTAATGAGTACTGAACGGTTTTCTTTGCCTTCAATCGTCCTCCTCCTCATATGTTCCTCCCGTATTGCGCTAATATATTATTTCATTTAAATGGAATTTAAACAGTAGAAACTACATGATTTCTCACATGAAATTAAACAGCATAAGATTTGTATATAAATCTGAATGTAACAATGTAACATACACGAGACTGCTATTCACAAAAATCGCTTGCTTCGAGAATGTGCTCAAGAAAGCCATTCGATATTCCCTTAGTAACCCTTGCTACGAGCACATATACGGATATAAGCTCTTTGTGTGCGCTTTAGATCGTGGTATGTTCTCCCTGATATCAGAAATCGGATCGCGTTATACTGTGTTAGTCTTCACTGAACCCATCAACACGAGCCTGCTCGCGGGGGTCTCATTTGATCTTACGCGCGGCTACATGCGGTACCGCGTTACAAATTTTTCGAATTTCTCGGAACAGTTGATGTTCTCACTACCTTTCTTTACCTACCCAAGGGAAAGAATTCCTTCGCAAACGCGCTCTCGCAACTTTGCATCGGCAGCCCTCCATCCACATTCCGTTTTTCTTCTTTGTTTTCTTTCTTTGTTCAGCGATATTGATTCATTACCTACGAAATTTGATAGAGACTGAACGCTGATTTGATTGCTCGATGGCTCATCACTGAGAAATTCGCCGCTGTTACATCCGGCTATCTGTGCCCCTGACTTGCCCTAACTCGGTTGTCTATATAGTTGGTGAAGCAAGTATAATCACTGTAGTTGGTACTTCGAGCGTTGCGACAGAATGAAATGAGCTTAAACAAACGGGAAGGTAATTTCAAGTTTAGGTTGGAATAGGTAGACTAAGAGAATTGTACACTTTGCCAGCTCACTCAATGGACAAATGAAGATGTGCAGCACCAAAAATTCGATAAAGCGGTTCCCAAGAACGATAGCAATCGTATCTTCAATGATTGAGAATGTGCCTAAATAACATTTTTCTTGGAAAACGAAAGGAATGAAAAGAAAGGTGCTCGAAGATAGAGAAAATGGTCGGTACTGTCACCCAGCAAAAAATAACTTTAGGTTCTTGAAACAAAGTACAGACTTTAAGTACACATTTGTGCTCATCCGGACAGGAGTGAAGAGTGTTGTAATGCAATGTGGACACAGAACTACAAGTTGATTTTACTAGTAAATTGAAGTTGGTAGTAATATTCTCGTGTTTTACTAGCTTTTGGTAGAAATGTAGATTAATATTTCTAGTGATGAAAACAATGGTGACAATGTTTCTTAGCCACTTGCTCAAATGGTGTAAAACGCTTATCAACAATTGGAGCTGCCTTGGAAAAAAAACTGCCGGTTTATTGAACGCGTTTGACTAAAATGAACAAAACGACACAGGAAGATCTACTGACGGATTTTACAAGAAATATTTTACTTGATGTGAACATATAAAACATAAAAAATAAAAGAGATACAAAGTCGCTCCCTCTACCACTGAAGTAACTAATTTGGTGATCATCCTACCCTCTAAAGTGGATAAATTCTGAACTTGTATTTTGAAAACAAATTATTCTATTAATTCACATTATTAAGATACACCAAGAATGTAATACAGGAAATGGAGCATTCATATATCTCAAAAAAAAATTGTTACTTCAATACATTTATGTCGATTTTGAAAAATCAAGTTTGCCCCTCTTGTTTTCATGGAAATATAAATAAACCATGGCATTGTTTTATTTCCCGCGCGCAACGTTTCTTGACCGATTGTCTACAGTTCCACTTCTTGGTACAATAAACAGTTAAGGTATAAGCTCGCAGAGAGCATTGATGACATTTCAAACACAACATATTTATTAGCGCGAAACAAGCTATTAGCCGTTGAAAAGCAGAATTAGTGTTCGTGATTTTCCTCGAAAACACCTAAAGAAATGGCAGAGGCATGCCCAGAACCTTCACAGGAGAAACCCCCAAACTTCTGAGAAAGATATAAGAATTCATAGCTGCGAACGCAAAATTTTGCGTGAAATGGGAAGCGTTTCAAAGAAACGTTTGAAACAAGCTTACAGAGATGATGCTGTAGGTTGTACACATGTTACGAATGGTTTGCACGATTTAAAAGTGGTCATCAGGCAACTGAAGATGATTCTCGACCAGGAAGGCCTTTGTCTTAAACTGATGACTTCACGTTCAGAAAATCAACGATCTGGCGTGTGTAAATCGTCGATTTACTGGCAGAGAAATTGCAGAAGAGATTGGCATAACTGGGTCTTGCAATAACATTTGGACTGAATTCAACATGCGTCTAGTCGCAGCAAAATTTGTCCTCGTTTGATAACTGAACAACTGAAAGAAAATCGTGTGATTAATTGGGGACAGTAGAACCATAACTGATCCATGTGATTTTTTTTCTTCCTAGTGAAATACATTTTTTCTTTTTGAGTTTTTCGCAAACAGTGATCCAAGAGCAAACAGCATCTTCTGTAGAAACTTCTCAATCTTCCACTGTAGAATTTATCTTACTTTGAAAAATATATCCTTTCATTCTGATCCAAGTGAAAACCACACTTGGATCGTTGTAGCAGGATGTATTATGCAGACGTCCCATCTCGAAAATACTGTAATGCAACTACACACGTTGGACGTCAATTTACATAATACGCTATCAGAAGGGGGAATTGCCGTCACACTTAACGTGAGACGGTCACTTTCAGACATCAGAGTGCACGCGCTGAATTTATTTCAAGAGCGCCAAGCGTACGCCTTACCTGCTATCCGGTCACCGGCATTGAACATCTCAGGAGTGAGCGCCCTGGGTCGAAGGTTTGCATTTGGCTGACTGACTACAAATAATATACATTTCTTTGTGTTACCATCCGACAAAATGGCGGGGAATGTTTATTATCGTGGTAAACTGTCTCTCTCACGTACAATTATTTGTTGTGCTTTCCTCTGGCTAATAATTAGTATTGGCGTGAATTCACTTACATGATGGTGATGGTGATGTCGCTACTTTACCCCGAAAGGATTCCACGTTCAATACCGGTCGGCTGCAGCGGACGATCCTGTGAAATGCCATAAGATTCTCCTGAAGTCGGCAGGAGACGCGCGGATATCCGACATCAGGCTGAGCGGGAGATCATCCGTGGCCGGAATGAAGAGTCGGTTTTTGATCCGCGGATCACAGGTTGTCACACGTCGCCTGGACCGCGTTTTGCCATTTGTAGTCCACTCCGGCATCCGGAATAAATTCCGATACTGAAATGAGGGCTGGTAGGATCGTGTGGAGAACAGCGATCGTTCGTTGCATGGCTGTTGTCTCCGTTAAACCAAAAACTGTCTCTCCGAGAGCCGACCGATCGCTGTCAAGCTTCTTTCTCCAATAATCCGTTCTTTTAGCGCCCTGAGCTCACCCGATTCCCGTCCCCACCCCTTCCGCAAGATGCGAGAGCTCTGTCACGTGCGTAACATGAAGCTTCTCATAGGCTTGTTAAAAAGTTTCCAGAACATCTATCATCCGAGCTCTGTGATTGGGTTAAGGGAACTACGCATCTCTGCAACCTTTACTTCGTAACATGCAATTGGTTGTTTGTTCTCCATCTAGTCCCTACGTGACGCGACACGCGTCCGCGACGCTTCTACGAAGCTTCGTGGTTTATTGCCCTTAGGGATTAGCTAGCGAGCTGCCCCCAAGTCTCTTAATACGTCTGTTCTGGGAGTCAATCGCCTATTGCCACCCAAAAGATCGAAGGGGTGCTTTTCGGAGGCGAGCGGACGCCGGGGAATCCTCGGGGGTCGGTGCGCGCAGCTGCGCATGGTGAATTTTGCCAAAAGCGCCCTTCGCTCGGAGTTATTGTAATGGGGCGTGACACAAGGGGTCGGGCTGTGCAATAGGTCATTGGGACTCATTGCAATATTGTTAAATACTACCTTGCGAACTGTCATACATAGATTTTTCGTTCTTAAGGCAAGAGCAAAACAAGAGGACACACGTATTTGAGCCTCAGGCACGGATGGACCTCGTGCGTGGCTGTCGAAAGCGTAAACCTTTCATTGTTCGACATATGACTGGCAAGTTTCTGGATTTTGAAAACATACCAAGAAACTACAAAGACTACAAAACTGTTTTCAGCGAGGGCGCAAGGATATCACAAATGCGAAAATTAAAATTCTTTAAAGACTCAAGCCATTTGCATTGGAATGACAACTATACAGAAACGTATAAAGGGATTGACCGCAAACCTCATGAAACATTTGCAGGCATTTCTGATAAACCTCCCCAGTTATATTCCAGCGCAGAACAGGACAGCAACTCCAACACACATACACACACGTACATAATGCAAGACATGAAAATAATTCTTGTCTAGCATGGAGAATATGATACAAAGTGCCCCAGCTTGAAACTGAAAAGCAAATCTTTCCTAAGGATTGTGACCACGAAAAAACTTTTTTCATGGTCTTTTAGATTCCCCCTACACATCCTTCGTAATAACGAAAAATGTGATTATTTAATTTAATTTTTTCATTGAACTGGCCCAATGAATTTCCATTGATGTGATGATTCTTGATGTGAAATTTACTCAATAAAAATACTTTTTTTATTTTCTGCAAAAATCAAACTTTTAAATGGATTTTAAAATGTTGGAATTTTTTAAAGCGAGATATAATTCTGTGGGGTGCATGAGAAAATTCACAACTGTTGCCCTAAAAATCAGCTGTCTTCTGGAACTTTTTGATTATTCTGACTGGTGCGCCATATCAAAAAAACAACATTTTTTTGTCCTTTTATATATACATATTTTTGTCCTTTTATATATACATATAGACATATTTTATTTTATATACAACTGTATAGAGATATGTAATTACAGTATTCCATACCTCTATACAGTTTATATACATACCTCTGTACAATATTACATACATCTCTAGCAACAATATTTGCAATATTGAAAGGCTAATATCAATAAATAATTTTGCAGTATTTTGACTGTTAAAAATAAACGCAGCGGTTGGTGAACAATCTTTATTATTTCAAAATAATTTTTTTTATCAGCTACTTATTTTGTTACTATATATGTAAAATTCTCAAGAAATTCTCACTTCTCTTAGAGTCGATTCTTTATAATTGATAATTTTTCAAACCTTTCAAGTAATTTAAAATAAATTAAAAAAACGTTAATCCTCTGGTGCGAGTAAGTCTATCGGTCAAAATATTATTGACAATAGTTATTTATGTATCAAGTCCTTAGAGACTAAAAGAGCACGTGTTGCATCCAATGTTTTTTGTTATTCTAGTTACTTTTGTTATTCAAAGAAATGTTAAATACTTTAATGAATTAAGATTTGTCATTACTCTCAATGTTCTGTAGCAAGTGTTGATGCTATAGGGTCTTGGTACCATGTTTAAATAAAAACCGCAGTTCGTGGAAGGACCAAAAGGGCAAGTGGGACAGCGGGGAAAGGAGGACGAAGAGGGGAGGTGGACAATGAGGACAAAATGGATAAATTGGAAAAGGGGGGACTAATTAGACAATGGGATAAGGAGACCAAATGGGCCAATGGAACAAGGAGACAAAATGAGTCAAGGTGACAAAGTGGGGCATTTGGACCAAAGGGAACAAAATGATCAAATTGGACAAGGGGCAAATGGAGCATAGGGACAAATAGGGCAAGGGGGACAAAATGGGACATGTGGACAAATTTGGACAAGGGGGCAAAATGAGACACGTCGGATATGGGGACAAAATGAGTCAATAAGGCAAACGGAAAAGGGGCGGAATGCTCAAAAAGGACGTGTTTGACAAAAGGGACACATTTCCAAAGATTTATGAGCAATAGTGAAATCTAAACCGGAGAATATACGCTAAAATATTTTAATGGACCAGAGTATTTTAATGGCCATTGCTTTGAACGCGTTGTTTAGATGGTTGGTTGCTAAGAAGCTAAGCACGTATTTACGGACGCAAATAAAAAAATGTTTAACACGCCGTGCGCGAAACTCAATTTCTTGCGCTCGTTTTCCGTGTGCGCAACATCGCGAGGTGTTTGCCTGACACACTGCATTTCGCTCACTGCTTGTTCGTATACCCAACACGGGCGCGAGGTGATTCCTGCACTCGCCTCGTTCGTGAATCACCTGTTTCGCGCTTTGTTACGTAAACTACTATATTGACATTAGCCGTTTAATATGTCAAATATTGCCGCTAGAAAAAATATTGTAATTATTGTACATACCTCTATACAGTTCTATATACATGAAAATAATGGGACAAAAATATTTATTCTAATTTTTTAAACATAGCGCGTCAATCAGAAAAATCTCAAAGAATTCCAGAAAATAGCTAATTTTTAGGGTAATATTTGAAAATTTTCTCGTGCACCCGACGGAACTATTACTTGCATTTAGAACATTTTAAAATCCATTTAAAAGTTTGAATTTCGCGGCAAATAAAATTAAAAACATAATTTTTGAAAAATTGAGTACATTTCACATTAGCATCATTATTTTCAAAGGAAATTCATACGACCAATCCAATAAAAAAATTAAACAACTCATTTTTCGTTATTACGAAGGATGTGCAGGACGGAGGAATGCAAAACTTAATGAAAAATGTTTTTCGTGGTCAAAATCTCTGGGAAACGTATTTTTACTTTCAAGCTCGTACTGGTACTTTTTACCATCTAATCCAGATAGAGCCTTTGTTCCACACGTTCATCATTCATTTTACTTATCAATCACGTATGTATCCAGATGAGGGATGGGTGATAATGTCTAGGATTCTGAAGATAAGTTACCCTCCGAATTTGAAGATTATGTTTCATTACCTCCTTAGATCTTCAGTACTTCTATGTGATACTTCTATGTGTCAATCCTTGTTTGTACCGAAGTGATGCCACTTGGATCAGTATGGTTCTCTTCTCGCCTATTAAGGATTGAGGGGGTATCGTCCACAAAATGGCTGTTTATTCTTAATTGTAAATTTATATTTTAATATATTTTGTGGTTAACACCTCCTCGATCCTTAATTAATAATCATTATGGATTATTACAATATATCTTCTGGCACTAGACAATTTACGAAAATCGTGTGGGTTTAAGCGATGGTGAAATATTCATTGAAAAAATCGATTATACATGCATTTAATAGATCATAACGGGAGACGAAATTTTTGGTTTAGGCCAGCGACAATGCGACAAAAGTTCAACCATCACAAAAACTCAATGCGCCAAGAACGCACGCCAGTTTCAATTCAGTGACAAAGTGATACCCTCTCTTGTTTCGACTTTAATGGTATTGTGCATTTTGAATTCTTACCTCAAGGTGAAACAGAGTGAATAGACATGAATTACTAAATGTGTTTTGTATTTTATCAGGGCGATTTACAACGGTTATATGAAAAACTCCGATACCAAAGTTGACCCGAGACATCCCTTGGTTCTTGGATCATGACAGAGGGCCCACAAATTAATATTTATCAATTCATCAGTCTTGAACCAAAATTATATTACCGACCACTCTCGGCGTTCGTATTGCCAGACCTGGCTTCTTTCAATTTCTTCTTACTTCCGAAATTAAAATCAGTGTTGAAAAGTCGCTATTTTCACACTATTGAAGACATCAAAGAAAATTCGTGACAGACCATCAAGGCCATTTGGCATGAAGCTACCCAGGATTGCTTCGCGAAATAGAAAGACCGATGGGAAAGTGTGCGAATAGGGGAAAGGAAGTGACAAAGATCAATAATCCATAAAATTATTCATAAAGTTAAAGAAAATAGTGTTTTTTGAACAGCCGTATTACATGTTATTGTTTATTATATTTTCTATCTTTTCAAACGTGCAGAACGTTTCTTTATGCTGGCTGCGCGGAAGCTTCTTGGGCACCTCCGCTAATTTGGCGGTTCAGTGTGCGGGTTGACGGCGGAGATGAGGCATGGTAGTATTTGCATCTCTAGGCATCCTACGGCATGTCAGTATCACAGGAACTTAAAGCAAGTGATAACAGTCCCCATCCATATTTTAAGAGATCCTTAGGACTCAATTTGCCACGAAAAACAACATTGATATATTTTATGGGTCTGTGATGTAAGGTTAGGTCATACGGTATTCAACGGCGAAATCGTCTGAATCACTTTATTCAGTCTAGAAGGGGCTTCAGATGCCAACCTATAATTACTTGTTTGTTTTTTATAGGTTGGCAACATTTTTATCGAGCTCAAAATAATTTGTGTATAGTATGTATTTTTTGTTTAAAATATGACGCAATTATATACAAGAGTTTGTTAGAATTTGAAATATTACAGGGTCTTTGGCTCTGGATAAAACTAAAATTCACGTCTAATCACTCGAAAACTGACAGTTCAGAAAAAAAAAATTGGAAATATATTACTTAGTATTTTAAGCCTTAGCAATGTGTTAACAGTTATTTTACTTTGTTCTGAAGATACCGGCCTTTACTCAAAATAAATATGTTATAGGGTTTATAATTAACATTAAATACAAATATTCCTGTAAAAAAGGTTTTTGCCTTCTTTTCAATTGTAGACCTTGAATATCACCCCCCGGATATGCGTGGTTTATACATACCTTAAGCATAAACGCGTTCGTGTACTGTGGTGTTTCTGGAATTAGAGGGTCTCCAGAAAACAAGCTTTTGCAATATATACTGTATTAAGGGTAGATACGCGGCAGGTATGTTGCTTAATGCTCATCAACTTGGCTTGAAGTCTAGTTCTTTCGGGGCTATTTG
>BOPP01000139.1:2751426-2763032 GCA_017312745.1 Gryllus bimaculatus
GGGGGTCCGACGGAAGAAGTAGCTCACGGACATTGGCCCACATGGATTTGGCAGCGCCGCGTCGCGACACCTGCGTGCACCGACGGCGGAGGCGAGTGCATTTTGCGAGCGGGAGGGGGAGGGGCTGCTGGCCCACTTCGCGAATCGGGGTCGCCCGCGCGACGCCTACGGACAATGGCTGATTGTTGGCAGTCGCTTTCCGCAGACGCGGACGGCGCGGCGGTGGACCGACCCCGGGGGCGGCGTGGCACGGTTTTCAGGGCGCCACAAACACATCGGGCAAAAACAAGAAAACAAACAGAGGAGGTGCTTACGGACCGATTATGTTGTATTGATGTTGGCAAACCGTCCCCTCAACTGTGATGAGGTACGTCGTTACGTGTGGTCATTTGTTCCTAGGTAGTCGACACCGAGATGTTGGTCAAGCGATATCTTGAAGCTAGGAAGATCTTGGGAGATGAGTCCATAACCCTCGCCACTATGTCTTCCACACACGCTCTCGCATCAACGCCGGCCTCTTGCTATTTCCACTACATTTTGTTACACGTGATATACGAGGCTGTTACATATGTCGCTGTATGTCGTATACATACGTCGTTACATATGTCTAGGTATCTTTTCTCCAACATAAACGTAGGGCCCTGTTCTTCACATCCTCCTCCAATTGGCAGGGTGCTCCGTGCCACGAACTTCGCCGTCATTCTTCACCTCGACTTCTTTCTACCACCGGAGTTGTCTCATAGCTACCGTTGGCCGCTGTCTTTGCAGCGACAGTCATCGATTTTTCCATACTAACTATATAGCTAGGTCGAATTCGGTCTGTTGGAGAAATCTAGCGCCATCTGCTCTGGTCGTGGTTTCTACTGGTTTCTGGTTGGCACTACTCTAACAAACAGGCCCTGACCGTGCGCAATCTTTCCGTCCTCATCCTTACCCGCTCCTCTTGCTTACTCTACCACCGATCCGGAGGCCAGTCGGGAGTTTAAGAGTTTGTCCCGGCAAGTGTGGTGCCTTGATGGGGGAGATACCTAGAGGAGAAACGGGCAAGCTGACGTGTAGGTTACCGACGGATCTCACCATTGATGTGCATCCATCAATTGACTTCCTTCTGACTTCGGTATCCTATTTTCAAGTGAAGCGTCATCCGTTTTGCAGAGAAAGTTCGTCGCAATCTGCACCTTTCCGTCTGAGTGTGGGGGGGAGGGAGGTACAACCGTTCACCGTGGCGTGTTTTGGCGCCCGCGCGGCTCGGCGGGGTATTTGTAATTGCGCTGGGCGGCGCTCAAGAGCGCGGGGCGCGCGGTGGGTTTGCATGCCTGGGCGACGTCGGCCCGCGCGGCACGCGCCCGCCCACCGTCTCCCGCTCCTCCTCTGCTGCGGACGCCGCCCGAGCAAGAGGCGGCCGCCCGCAACACATGGGCACTGCAAGTTTGCGTTGCAATGCAGCGAACGGTCCAGGGCCCGCGTCCTCCTACCCCCGCGTCACACACATGCACGCATGCTCTCCCCCCCCCACACACACACACCTCACACCCATACACACCCTCCTTCCCACAGACTCCACACACACACACACAAACACCCTTTTCTCTACAAACACACCATAAACCGACCACATACACTCACATCTCACACATAATACACACCCCTATACACTGACACCACACGTGCACACACACCTACACCCTCCACACACACGCAACACCCTACACAACACAAACACATACACACCACATGCGTATACTTATTTCCACTATGCTACCACCTATAAGAGGAGATCAGTCGGCAACTTAGAACGTATACCTTTTGATCGGTGCCCCGCTATGGGAGATACCTGAAAAGGGAAATCCTGAAATCCTATGTCTAGGTCGGCATGGAATCTCGCGTTTTAATAGCGAAGGAATTTGACACTTGCAAGATATAACATGCAATATACAAACGGGACAAATGAACCAACTAGTGGATCCACCTGAAAACACGAAATTCTCAGTTACTTTGGTGTGTAGGGGGCGAATCCAGTTCATAACAGTCCTTCTCCTGAAAGTAACTACTCAATCCTTCAAGCGTGGGCACCTGCTCCCGTAACTGTTGCTCATTCACACTTCTCTTAACGTATGTTTTTAGCACACGTCTACTTTGGACAGCGATGTCAATGATTTCGTAGAATATTTTGAGTTTATAAGTCACACAACTTTCATTCCATGAAAATGTTCATCAGAGATATGGGTAACCCTTGGAAATATACTTTGTAATTGTACGCTTTGATAACTGGAATAACGATTTCGAAATCGCACCCTCTTTGTTGCGTGGATCTGTTACTGATGCTGAATTAACGGATGCTGAATGAAGTAACGGATGATAAATTGAAAGTAAGCAATGATAATAAATGTGGAATTCAAATATTGAACTGTAAGTTTGAAAATTGTTAAATAATTAATCATAATTTTATTCTGTGATATTTTTGGCTACTTAAAATGTCATACCCTGGGACGTTTCTGTTAATATTCAGCGACATTAATTTTCGATTATTTCTTCCTATATCATGCAAGGTGATGTTTGTATACTGTGCCTGTATTATTGTATTTGAAATTTGCCACAACTTTGCGTTAATGGATTTCAATCTACTATTCTTCCTCATCTAGTTTTTCCTTCTTCCGTTTATTTTCCTTTTCCTTCCTCTCTTTCTTCCTCTCCTTTCGTCTCCTCCCACCTTACTTTCTTATTTTTCTTATCCTTCTACTTGGTAATGTGTATTGCAGAAGTATCAAGAGGTTTGCTTATAATTGACCGAGGCACATAATTCATGATTTTTTTATGAAAATAAAAAGCACAAAGTATTGTACTTGGCTAAGCCAACAGTTATATTATAAGAACATTTGAACATGCAGCCCCAGAAACATCTAAAAGCCTATTTTCAAATTCAGTAATTATGTGAACTTTTATATTCACTGAATTGGAGCCCCCACTTGTATTTGAGCCTATTTATTATTTAACATACTGACATGTTCAGCGATTCTTGAAACTTTGATTTTACATAGAATATTTTCTCTGCGGAACTCAGTGATCAAGTTACGGAATTAGTGTCGCCCGTTCATGCTGAACCGTAATGCTTCACTTGGCGAGCGAGCGAATTACCGAGGCAGCCCGCTGCCCGGGAGTGTTCTGCGGGTGGCGAGTGCTCAGGGGCACGATCATTGAGGGGATAACTAGTTGTGTTACACAACGGTACAATTTCTCATACTTGCTAGTTCCACCTTTTATTGAATCGGGACACCTTTTCGGTTTTGCACTTCCCCCTTTCTTTTATCTTTCGGAGCGTAACAGACATCAGAACCCCCCATGGAAACGTCCGCTCCCCTGGCGACAATTCTCCGTGAAGAGGTCTCACGTTCTCCGGAACATCCGCCGATGTAGCCCTTGGGTCCATCTCGGATCTGTACTATTACATATATGTCCGTGGTAGCCTTTAGGACGGTCTCGGTAATTGTTCTAGATATAGGGGGCCAGACCCTCAGTTACACTCATAGATATTGGTCAGATCTCGCCCAACTTTACTATATAAATTTATTTATCTCAACGACATTCAACACTATTTTTTGCCTTTTTAAACATTTCATAATAGTTACAACTATAGTTGTAATTAGCAATTTGTTGCAACAAACAATTGTAATTTGTTTAAAAACCCGAAAGGTATAATCTCATTATACGTGAATCCGCATTGTGTTGCATTCGTTCAAAAAGTTTAAAGAAAAGAAATACTTTTTGAGAAAATTATGTTTGGTTTTATAATCATGTTTGAACATTATTTATCTTAAAATTATATGAAAATGGTATTTATTTTTTCGTTCGGGAAATTAAATACACTCGTTATTTTCACGAAAACTCATTCATTATCACTATTTTAATTGCACTCGGAATTTAAACCTCACAACTACCAATCAAAACTTAGGAAAGAAATACAAATCTTGTAGTTAAATCACTGTGGCACAAACAAAAAATATACATAACTTAACAAAGAAAATCTTTCTGAAATATTTATGAACAAAATACATAATTACTATTATTACTTAGAAATGCAATTATTTTTTAAAACGTAATTAAATTTGAGAATGTTATCCAACCCGTACTTGGCTGTTGTAATGTGAAATAACTATTGTCTTCTTCAGTAAGAATAAATAACGCCATAGGCCTGTTGGTTTGACACTAGCTCACTAATCATCATAACATCATAAAACACTATCGTAAAATCACCAAACGTCATCAAAAATCGACATGAAAATATTGCATGTGTAAAATTAAACGCGTTTGATAAAAAATATGAGAAATGTAAAAAATGTAAACGCTAGTTATATTTATCCTATCTGTAAAGTACTGTAGGCCAGCAAAACCTGTCAGTCAAAGGAGAGAAGTGAAAAAAGAGAAAAAGAGTGGGGAAATGGAAGAGGAAAGAGAGCGGGAAAGAATGAGGGACAAGGAAGGAAAGAGAGAGAGTGAGGGAAATAGGAAAAATATAGGGAAGGGAGAAGGAACAAGAAAGAAAGAGAGAGAGAGAGAGTAGGGGAAAAGATAGGAAGGGAAAAATAGAGAGGAGAAAGAGGGATGAGGCAAAAGGAAGAAAGGGAAAAAGAGAGGATGAAAAAAATATAGAGGAAAGAATAAGAGAGAGCAAGTAAAAGAGAATGAGAGGGGAGAAAGAGAGAAAAATTTAGGGAAAAGAGGAAAATATAATGCAAAAAAGACGGAAAAGTGAGAGTGGGAAAGGGAGATGGAAAAGGAGAGGGAAGAGAAAAGAGGGAAAGAGAGAGACTAATAAAAAATAAAGAGAAGGGGGAAATGAAAGAAGGAAAGGGGTATGGAAACAGAGAAGAAGGGGAAAGAGAAATGGAAAAAGAGTGAGAAAGGAGAGAGAACAGGTTTGCCGGGTTCTGCTAGTTAGATTTAATTACTGTCTCCCGTAATGTACATTTTGCTTTCATTTTCTTCTGACATATATCTTACCTAGCATATGATTTTTAGTGAAGTTCTTTGATTTGATTATACACTTATTCAGTTTTCGAAAATATTAATTTTTTTATTTCAGTTGTTAGCTCTTCGTATTATTTGACACGTTAATGAGAAATGTTTCCAGTTCGTTTGGCAGAAGAGGTCCCTCAACAAGCTCTCCCGTGCCGTTTAAAAGAGCATTGACTTGGCGCAGGTCAAACAGAATTAAACGTGTCTGGAAGTCTGGATTATGCCCGACGGGCTTCAGTGCCTTCACCCGATTCAGAGTTATCTTGCAATGTTCCATTCATTTCGTTTTCTAACCATAAACACTAAACATTACATTCTTCATTTTCCTTCTTTCGAAATACCTCACGAAATGTATTTTTAACTGCAGGGGCAAATAATTTCTCTACCAATTAATTTTTCTTTGAACTTAGACACATTAGATATTTTGTCTCGTGATGTCGTTCAAGAGAAACAAAACTGGCTGTTGAGTTCATATTTTTCTTCTGATATCAAAATACTCGGAAATAATGTGAATATAAACTAGTGGCACAAACTTTCCGATTTAATTTTCTATTTCCATTGGTCTCGGCTAGCTATTTGGACTTGTCACATACTCTTGCCAGGTGCCATCTATCGCCGCCCAAAGTCTATTTTTTTAAATTTTCTTAATTTTCTGGCTTCCTAATAGTAGAATAGAATTATTTCTTTAAAGATATTAAAGAACAATAAAACATAGTCTAAAATGCAATTTTTATTAACCAATTTGGTGCCGTTTTTAAGAAAATTGCATTTAAGAGCAACTGTGAATTCGAAATTTGAAACTTTTCACAGAAAACTACTCAGTTTTCGAAAAACTTAATCTGATGACATTTCAAGCACTTCCAGTCACAAATTCGATAGTGTTTACAAATTGCTGGAAATGTGCATATTAAAGGCGTGAGGGATCTTAAAAAATTATATTTGTGTAATTTTGAAAAAAAATGCAGCAAAATTAATTATGTCATCTTCAAATGTGCAGTTAGCACTATCTGTTGAAAAATTTGAAGAAAAAATTTGGAATCGTTTGAGAGAAAATAGTAATTGAGCATTTCAGAAAATGCGGAATTTTGAGCTAATTTCCAAGGAAAACTGTTGAGTTTTTGAGAAACTTTATCTTACATTATTGAATCACGTGTACTAATAAAAACATTAATGTAAAGACACTGCCGCTAATGTAAATATTAACGACTTGCAATACGAGTACAAAAATTAAAGTTTTGTAATTAAAAAAAGATAAGAGCAATATGGCGATTATGTCATCTTGTTGAGTGCATTTAGCACAATATTTAACAGAAGTTTAAAGAAAACATTTGGGGCCGTTTTCGAGTAAATCTTGTATTTGTATTTTTTTAAAATTGCACATATTGCTCGTGATATTGCGCGAAAACTACTAAACATTTTTTTTAAAAAAAATACATAATCTTAATGAAAGAATTCACTATGGAGAACAAATTGTTTTTGAAGGAAAAATCTCTGTCTTCAATTTTGTAGTTGTAATAAGACGCCCTAAAATTATGAGTTTTTTGAAAATTCAGAGTTAAACCTGAAAATTAGACCTATGCCACCTTTATAACTGTTAGGAATTTTCCCCCTTCTCCATAAAGTAAACACAAATTGGTTACATATTTGTCAAGTGTGCCTCTCTCTGGCACCAACACACGAGACTCACCTTCGCTCCTCCTCCACTGTCATCCAAAAAAATGACATTCCTGACAACCACCCCACAGCGGTCCCAAGAATGCGGGCAGCCTGCGAAATCTCAAGCTCCTGCCCGGCGCACCCGCCCCCTCCTGCGACCCCTTCGAGAAGGGTCGCAACAATAAGTATATTTTACTCTATTCTTGCATGAAATTTAAAGAAAAAAATTGGAGCTGTTTTGAGAAAATTTTGAAAATGTCCGGAGGGATTCGTGTAAAGAACCCCCAAATTTTAAAGAATCTTTCTCAAAACCTCAAAGATTCGACTCGAGCCAGATCGATACGGGTTTATTCAATTTGGAAAAAAATCCTACGCATGTTTTTTTCACTGGTAGTGTTCAGAGACACCAGCCTGACGGACTGTCAGACAGACGGAAAAGCAGACGGCCAGACGCAAAGGCGAACGTTTAGAAAAAAGCACCTTTTCGGTATCATGGGGCTCCAGAATGTGTATTTCCGTAGAAATAGCGAAATCGATTTTCCTCAGCATTACATAACTTTCCCTATATATGTACTGTAACGGTACAAGCTCCTGCGTTGGAAAATGTACATAAAAAAATAAGAAGAAAATAGCAGACGCCCGCGACGCAGCTGCGAAAAAGGGGGGGGGTCGTAGGCATTCGCGCCCGTTCGTCTATTGAAGGCGAGGTTATATAATCATTTATGGCAGGACCCACCCCCGCGCCAATAATGTCAAGTTGCCCGCCTATCTCAAGCGACCGCCTCATAAATGAACCCAACGCCGAAGGCGCTCCTCGTGGGGGGGGGAAAATTTACAACTCAACGCGTCAAGACGGCCACTTGCGAAGAAAAAAGCCGATAGTTTTTTACAACAGAAACGGGACATTCATGCGTTAAAAAGAGTTCCTGTCTGATGGTCAGGGACACCACGCCTCCACCCCTGCTCGAAATCAACCCCGCGCTATCGAGGATACACGTTCTTCGGAGGATGGGGAGTACCCGATGTTTATGTTACTGGGCCTCCGCTCGGAAGCACTGAGTTGAACGCCGGAGTGTCGATTTGAGTTGATTGGCTGTAGACCCGGGAAGTAGTCGATCGACTGGATCTGGAGACGCCGGGAGTGGTCGATTAGACTTGATGGTGAAACGCCGGAGGTTCGATTCGTACTGATGTGCTTAAACGGCCACGGATAAGTAACTCGATTTTACTCGGCCTAGGAGAACCAAGTGATTTCAATCTCGATAATAATTCGTCCCGATTGAAATTCACTCGATTTGGCTTCAGTCATACTCAATAGTAGCATTCGAAAGCAATACTTCGGGAGAAGTTAATGTTGGTTGTAAGACTTTGGTCCATTACGCAGACACGACGCAGAGACGCCGTGTACAATGGGGGGTTTACAAGGTAAAGGCGTAATACGGAAAAAAGTCACAGGATGGTATACGATTTGTTAATCTGATTCCTCCATGGAAAACATAATTGGAGTAGGTGATTTTAACAATAGCCAAGGAGAAAACTACTATTTCAAATTAAAAATAAAGGTTTCCAAGTCATTTTCTATCGACCACGTCAGCAACTAAAACTAGGATTATACAATGCGTCATATGCAAGTGGATGGCATTTTTTGGTCATGAGAAGTGGCGTTGATGTCGAATTACTTCATTAACTTGAGTAGGAAACATCTCTGAGGAAGAGGAATTCACATGGGAATCCCTCGTGAAAGCAAATAATTCATGAAATCTGCAATTATATTAAAGTGTGAAAATAATGTTATATATTGAAACGAAGAACGTTCTGTAGTAGAACAATTAAAATGGTATCACTAATTATTAATTAAAATAAAAGTACTGGAGTGTGATCAGCGCAGTAACGCCGCCGCCGCCCCCACCAACGGTCAAATCGGGGTAAACGCGGCGAGCGACGGTTAGAGAGTAGTGCTGGAGAGTCCATCCGAGTGAAGCACGGACGGGCAGTGCTGCGTCCAAGAGATAATTGTCGTTGTTAGTGCAGTTTCGGACAGAGTGTGGCCGCTGAGTGTGAACCAGGTTGATAACGAATTTAACAATCAGATGATTAGTGAAAGTGGTAATGCCACCAGAACTGATAAAAACCACAAAGACAGGGAAATCGTGTGGCCGATGGACTCGTGTCATATTCCCGCCCTTGTATAATATTAACAGTGGGCAGTACTGTGCGACATCCGCGCAAATGGAGAAAGGCGCTGAAAAGACTAAAACTGCCGACGAACATCAATCCGCGTCGTGCGTTCCAGTACCGTGAGACAATTATTCGTACCGCTGGGGTGGACCCGGCATTCATCGGCCTTACGTGGGCCAGAGAGTTGTCGCCAGGAAGAGGCGAATTCCCGCGGACTTCGGGCAAACCGAAGATACGGAAGACACCGCCGCCGTTGCCTACGACGCCCCGTCGCTCTAGAGCGAGCAGGTGTTTAAACATCAAGGTAGCGTTTACCGTTGCGCTTTGCCAAGGCCTGCGCATTGCGATTTGTAAATACTATTTGTAAGTGTGTTTTTTCTGATATAAAATATTAAATGTGCAAAGAATTTAAACGATTATCTTCCTAGCTGCGCAAATTCCTGGAGACCCATTCACGAAAATGTACCGTCCCTTGCATAATTTATTTGTCCGTTAAAGTACCGCTTCCCAGGTACGTCACAATATACATACATATAATTATTTTTCTGGTTAAGATCCCCAAGCACCAGTATAGCTCTGAAGAAGGCCACAGCATGAAACATAACTACAATTGTCCGAGACTCGGCTCATCCCGGATAGCCAAGAATGCACTCTCCCCATTGCAGCCCACTAGTTACATTTCTTAGGAGTTAATAAACAAAATGAAGACTTTCTGGACCTTCTATTTTAGTTCATAAGTTACTCTCTTCATGGAACACTCTATGGCATGAATAGTCATAGACCTTTGGAATTCGAAGGTGGAGTTTAATTGACTTTGATAATCTGTGCAATTTCATCGAAAGGCTTTTGTCACTATTAATTAACGCTTGGAATTATTTGAATTTTCACGCGGAGCATCGAGCTTATATAATGTGTGAACGTTCAGGGCTGAGTGCTAAGTGAGGAATGCTATAAACTGTCTCTGTAGTAATAACTATTGGGATTCAATCAAGAAGCCTCTATTGCGGATCAGAATAAAACTTTCTTTTTATTCAAAATGTTTGGAGGATGTACTATAGAGAGACTGAGATACGTGCCCAGAGCTGCACATAATATTTTATATCTCGACAAGGCATCTGATAGTGAACTGACAGCATAAATTGAAGGGAAGTGGTTCGCAAACTACATGAGAATGGCCAGTGCTACAAATAATGAACGTTAGGGGTATTGATTCAGGGCAGCCTTCATTTGAACATTCTGGAAAGTCAATATACATGGAAGTAGGTAGGAATTGTTCAGAATTTGTAAAACATTTTTATTGATTGATTTTGGTGAGTAATGAATAAGAAAGTAAAAGTAACAAAAATATCTTAAACTTCACTTCAACGTGCCGAGGAATTTCGTAATATGTATAATTCATATTTTATGTATTATTGAAAAATATCGAAGCTGAAAATAAGCTTTTTATTTTGTTATATGGATAGTATAATTTGAGATAAAAATAACAAGTCAGAACACTTCTTTAATTTCCACCTATTTTTTACGGATATATTATTATGAAATATTTTTAAAAAAACAGTTGTAAAAGGTAATAGCATAATTATAGGAAATACAGTTATACAAATGAAGAGCGCATATTCCTAAAACCTCTGAAACAATTTATTTTCCATAATTTACTTCAAAATGTACTACAAACAAACCCTCTTCAAAGCAATTTCGGCGGAACTGGTTATTTGTATCGCTGAAAATCTGAAAACTGAATCATAACAAATTTTATAAGCAGAAAATAATCTTCCTAGTTCTACGTTTGTGTTTACTACACATTTTAATGTTAGTATTTTGGTGCTTAGCGGAGTAGTGATAGATGTAAATTAATAGAATACTTGATCGAATTTCACGGCCCTTCAGTTCAACATTAACAAACATACCCAATTCGGAGTAAAATTCAGGACAATGGTAATCTAGTCGAGCATGCCTGATTAAAATTTGTTAGCGATAAGAAGCGCCGAAACTGCTTGCGATGAGAACAATTTACCAGATAACGTAATTCAATCTCCTTACGATGACTTAACTACGAAACAACATAAAAGAGAGAGAAAAAATGACGTAATTAATGGACAAAGAGGCGTTCTTGGTTTTAATGCCTCAGTAGGCACTTAAAGCGCTACAAATATGGTTCTTGTAAACTCGTGGAATGTGAATATAATTACTGTGTCAAAGTCAAAAGTGCGAAATAGTATACTTAAAATAAGATGAAAGGCAAACCAACCAAACTCAAGAAACGTCTATTATGAGTATTTTGATATAAAGAAGAACGTAAAAGAATTTACATAATAATTACTATAATTATTTGAATAACTATTACACACATTAAAATTATAAATTATTTCCGTTCGGGTAAAGAACTGGTACACAGTCAACAGGGCGTGCTCTGCAAGCCGATGAACCAATGATTGCAGCAACTTTACGCTCCTCGGTCGATTGGATTCCATGCGCTGTCTGCGCTCTAGCGGTCGCATGCCACTGGCGCACGGAAATCCACCAGCGCGCGCAACATTGGCGTCCCCCGAGCGCTCCGCATGGGCTCTTCCAGGTCGCTGGGGACTGCACCATCAGATCGCATCGAAGCCTGGGAGCTTGTCAGCTTCTCTCCGACGTTTTGTCCAGGTTACCGCATGTGAGCCATCTCGGGTAATCCTTCCAACTCAGCTTGAGCTGAAGTCTCCGTCCGTCCAAGGCAGCCCGTTTATCCATCCACAGAACACAGATTGTCTCAGCGC
>BOPP01000139.1:2763050-2797254 GCA_017312745.1 Gryllus bimaculatus
GGGGGGGGGGGGCGAAACCGCGAAATGCGTCTGGGGTGAGCGCTGTGTTTGTTTGCGTAACGAGAAAACTTCCTCTGGCAGCAAGTGACGGAGCACATAAACCCTCTTTACAAGCAGAACCTTCTTCCCACCCTCCCTCCACCAGCGTCTGTTCGCCGCACATCAACAGAGCAGCGTTTTATGAATCCGGTAATTCTGCGAACCGTGGGAACACATTTCGCGCTGAAATAAACCAATTAGATACAGTACCTTATTGAGGTTTACTGCGATGAAGGAACGATCACACCGATAATGGTTGCTGATTCATACGGATGAACCTCAAAAACGCCAACCTCCAAAAGTCACGTTATTCTAGATGTTTGGATTTTTCATATTTTTCTTAGTTTTCTTTGGACATATTTGAAAGAGGACACATTCTAGCACATATTAAAACAAATGGTTTTAAATCGAAAAATTTTGTATTCAATTCTCTCGCATGAGAGCGCTTGCGTGCCGAACATGTAGCAGACCGTGCAACGGGGCTATGCAAAATAAACTTGCAGTAATGTAACCGCAGTCTAGGTCAGAACATTTACACGTGCGCACTACTAGTGTTTAATTTGTTTGCTTACTGTTGGACGTTGCTGGCAGCCTTGCGAGGCATTTACATGGGGTTAAGGCTTCTCATGCGAACGGTTTTAGCGGCGCCGTAGCTGCAACTACTTGCGTAGCGGGCTGCCGAGTGGGGTCTTTGCCAAACAGGTGAAAGCCAAATGCGTCTCTCTTTTTTTATTGTCTCTACTGTAACCGAACTCTCGGATGTAATGGGAAGTATTTTCTTCTACTTAAAAGAAAAAATCTCGAGGTTTCACACTCGAATTTTTCTGAATTTTGGAGATGGAAGTGTTCAATGACATTTGTTCTCCACTACTAGTTTTTTTAAAATAAATGTCATATACATTTTTTGAAAATATTAGTAGTTTTTACGGAATTTTGAGTGAAATATGAGACATTTTAAAAACAATATTTTCTCCAAAAATGCCTCCAATTTTGTTCTTTTACTTCTTGAATAGTGCGTTTATAGAAAAGACACAGGACCTATTTTGGCTGAAATCTCTGTAGTTGCAAAAACTGCAACAAGATTAAAATTTGTTCAGCAACTACCTGCAACTATGCTATTGAAAATCGAGTTTTTTAAATGTAATCTGTTCTTCAAAATTAAATCTTGAGATAATATAAATGAAAATCTCTGAATTTTCGAAAATTTCAAATGCAAATATTCAACTTTTTTTTTAAAGGGACGGGTTTCTTCCATTTACCTATTAAGCTAGTATGTTTGCCAAATGTGCATGGCGTGATAAACCGCAACACGTTAGATCGAATTCCAGAGTCAGGTAAACTATTTTTCTGGTTGGAAACACAAGAACTTTAGTAGAATTATAATATTACGAAACCGTTAGAAAAATGCGAGAAAGTACGTGCTGTTGCAGCTTCACTAGTTTTATAATTTACTGCATTTGGGAGCACAATTTATTCGAATGTTTTCGTACGAAGTTTCTCGAAATCTCAATAATTTGACCTTAAATGAGCAATAATGACCCGAAAATTATGCAGTTTGCGAATCGCTCGACATTTTACACACAAGGCTTCAAATTTTTAGCATACATGGATTATGAGTATAAAAAACCTGTACTATTTTATGATATTCATAAAGTCGTATTTCACTTCTAGGATTCCGGGCAAAAAAACGTTTTCAAATAGTACAGTCAAGTGATTTGGTTGCGTGGGAAGAGGCTTGGCGCAGGAAAGCCCAAGACCGTGGACAAGAGAGGCTGAGGCACAAACGTTTCATAAGAGTGAAATTACCATCGAAAATGGGGAGGAGCTAAAGAAGATTTTTTAAAATTTTGCATACAATTCAATCTTTTCATCTCATTATAACAAAACGACCAATATATTTCCAACTCTTTTGCAACAAAACTCAATGCCGATTCGCGAAGGCTTCTGCAGAATATCCAGACAGCAGCTCAGTTGCAGGATGGTTTAATCCTTTGATACCAAAAATATTCTACCTGAGGAGATGGGTCAGAGTTCTCCGTCGCGTAGCTGCCAGCTGCGACGCCAATGCCAAACAGCCACCTCGCCGCCAGTGCGTTGTGGACCTTAATGTTTCGGGAGAACTGCTGCGCGGCGGTCGGGCGACCTTGTGACGGAGCGGGGGCGGGATGGGTGGCGCGGCGCGGCGCGAATTCCCTGAAAGCTGCGCGGAGCGCCTTTTCCCGCTCTGCGAATTAAACGCCTGTGAAAGCGCGTCGGGCGCGGCTTCTTTCTGCGAAAGCAAATACTGCGCGAGTCTGCCTGTTCTCCCACTGCGAGCTCTCCGGAGCGGACGCTGAGCAGACCTCGCCCCTGCCGTCGAGCCAGCCACGTGCTTCTTGGATCCCCTCGTTTGGCGAGGCTCGCGCCTCCACACAACTTATTTTCAGGGATGCTAAATTAGTTTTACTCATGCTGAATATCTGTTTATTGGCGACATTTGTTAACGCTGGAAACCCATTGCGAACCGGAAACTGATCTCTTTTTGCTTTGTTAATTTTGTAGTATATTTTATGGCTACGTCCATGTATAGTTTCTTGAATCTGTGTATGAAGTTCTCTTCAAAATAGTATTATGGTGTTGGTGAGTTTTAAACAGTTCAGAATTAAGTGCAATTACAAAAAAATAAACGGTAAAACATTTGTTGGGTAAAAATAATGTATAAGATCGGGGCAATGTTTGTGAACAATCCAGAAATGAACATATTACTGACTTTAAGGGCAACTTATGAGAAGCAGAAGAAAAATTGAATGTAAGCAAGCCAGTATTTAATTATCAACTTGATTTGTTAATCAATTCATTAACTTATTTATCTAATAAATTGGATGGACCCTTTACAAATGCAATAGAGTCTGCATAATTTGAGTCTCCATTCTTCTAGTTTCCAATAAATCCGAGCGAAATTCGACTTACATATTAATTAAAATTAATAATTAAAAATAAATGTGTTCCCCCCCAAAAAACGACCAAGACATGAAAAATTACTACTTCAGTTTTTTATTGTTTTTTGGCCGGTTCGAAGCATTGTTGTTTGACCGGTGCGGTAGCATTGTTTTTGTTACGCCCAATTAGTCAAACAACAATTAGTTTTGTTGTGCAGATTGCAGTTCGATGAGTTCAGTACTAGCAAGCGCAATTTAAGTCTAATTTGGAAGATTTTTAATTTTGTTTATAGAATCGTTGTTCCATGTTGGATTCTACCAAAAGGAAAAGGAAATTCGGTCCATTACCAATGAAATTAGAAGCATTAAAAAGACTGGATAAGAGGGAAACCCTTAAAAACTTGTAGTCGAATTTACGATTGGTGATAGGAGTAGAAACAGAAGCAAATTAGAAGCTTTTTCTATTATCAGTGCTAGATCTTATCATTGGACAGAAATTCTTTGAAAATATCTGAATATGAAAAACCTGGAGATGCACTTTTTTGTGGTTTACCCAACAAAGGCAAAGAGGATGCCATCTTTCAGGTCTGATTCTTCAAGAAAAAGCTTCGGTGTCAAAAATGATTTGAAGAGGAAAATACTAAAAATTTCACTGCTAGTGTAGGCTGGTTTGACAAGTAGGAAAAAAGATAAGGTATTCGTCAACTAGATATGTGTAGAGAGAAATTATCTTCTGATTCTGAAGCCGTAAAATTTTGCTAAACATTACAAGGGATAGTGAAAAATAAAAACACGTTCAAATGACCAGCTTTATAATTGCTATGAAACTGGCCAATATTGAAATGCTACTTTCTAAAACACTCGCGTCAGAGAAGTCAACACACAAGAGAAAGAACAAAGAGATTGACACTTCTTGCGACGTCAAATACATAAGGAAGTCACAAAATGACTCCTCACAATACTATGATTTTCTTTCAGCAGTAGAAAAAATGGATAAAAAAGTAATCTGCCTTGTAAGGCCACCTTGGTGCTTAAAAAAAATTATTCTTGCACGACAGTACTGCCATTCAAGGGTTTTAATAATACATCAGATTAGTAAATTACATTTTTGAATTTGGCATCCATAAGGTATGGGCGGACTTAATTGCTGATTAAATTTAATAGTTGAATGCAAAGAGAAGGGTTAAATGGTTATGTTAAGGAGCTGAGGCTGTTATGGTTTATGATAGTTTGAATATATCTTTGAGAAATCTAGTCTGTATGCGTGGATAGACTGCCTTTTTACCTATGTTATAATAAATGGTACTTGGGGAGTTGTAAATGCAGGTTGTTGTAAAAATCGTTAGCTAATTTGGCTGTGGGTTCTTCTAGTTTCGGTATTTTTACTTCTCGGTGAATTTGTTCATTTGTAATGAACCAAGGGGCATTAAGGGTATTTTTTAGAAATATATATTGGTTTATTTGAAGTTTGTGGATATTGCTAGGAGCTGTATCTCTCCAAATTGGGCATCCATAAATTATGGTAGGAAGGATGATTGATTTGAGTAGTAGCATTGGCATTCGATTTTCAATGTAGAGCGCTCGTTTAGTAAGGGAAATAATTTTGAAATTTTTGCTTTTGGTTTATTTGCTACTGCATTGATGTGCAATATCCATGTTAACATTTTATCAAATAGAATGCCACGTATTTTATTGGTATGGTGTAGTTCAATTGGATTTCGTAGTCTGCAAAGGGTGAACATTTTTGCATCACATTTATCTGGGTTAATTTTAAATCTCCAATTCCGCGTCCAAGGAATGTACTCATCAAGATAATTTTGGATGTGATCTTTTGCTACTGAGATATCAGAATTTATCGAAAATAGGGCTGTGTCATCCGCGTATAATGCAATGTTGGAGTCATCGTGGATGGGTATGTCATAGATATAAATATTGAATAATGTTGAAGAGAGTACTGATCCTTGTGGAACTCCTCCAGCTATTGGATACGATTAAGAAAAGGAGTTGTTGATTTAAACGATAAATGTACTCGTAGATATGAAACTTTGAATAATTTTTAGTATGTATTTTTGGTTTCCCAGTCGATGCATTTTATATATGCGTCCTGCACAACAGACCCTATCATAAACCTGACGGAAGTCCAGAAACACTGATACTGTGCGTTTCTTGATATGAAATGCTTGAGCGATTGTCTCGGTTAATCGTAGGAGTTGATGGGTAGTAACGTGATTCGCTTTGAAACCAAACTGAGAGTATGGTATGGCGTTCGATGAGGTTAGAAAATGGTTCAATCGAGTTAATATCAATTTTTCACATATTTTGGAAAGTGAAGATAAGAGACTGATGGGTATATAGTTTTCAGCAAATCTAGAATCTTTGTTAGGTTCGCAAAAAGGGATTGTAATTGCCTTTTTCCATGCTATTGGGAAGTAGTTAAGATGTAGTGATGCTTTAAAGTACGCCGTTAATGCTGCAACAGTTTGTTTATTTAACATTTTAACGCAAGCAGTGCTGATTTCGTCCTGTGGCTTTTTAAATTTAAGGAAATTTACTGCTGATGCAGTCTTCGAAGGTGATATAACTTTGATTGGTGGCGCTGCGGTTGGGATTTCAATATTTAAATAAGCTGTCATTTCAGCATTAAATGTATTCTTTGTCACTGGGCGCGGTTTAAACGTATCTTCCATGTGTTTAGCTGTAATGTTTGCTTTATCCTTATCGAAATAAGCCAAAATTGACCCTAGTTGCAATGAAGGAATTTTTGTTTTATCCTTGTTGATTCGTTCGATCGTAGTCTATAAGTGTCTAGAATTTTGATGTATTCCGGCTTAAAAAGTCTTATAATTGGAATATTTTAAACGATCTAAGTGGGCTTTAATAAGTCTTGTTAATTTATTAAGCTTTCTTTTAATGTCCATCCTTCTAGTTCTTTGCCTATATCGTCTCAGATTGTTTTTGGATTTAATTAGGTTAATAATATGTATGGGTAATGATATGGTTTTTGGTTGGCGGAATGATATGGCGGATTGTTTTCATCAATGAATGATGGCATTAGAAAATATAATTTATTTCATTTTTATTTGCCATTAATTAGGTATGCAGGAACCATTGAGTCAACCATATTTTGCACTTGTGGAATAATCTCGGTGATAACTTGGGAGACAATGGAAGAAATTATATTGGGCCAGTCAGGATTTGGGGCCGCAGTATTTGTTTGCGTACTTTTTAAGCAAGGATGTGGCAGTGATGGGAAATGTTGGTTGGAGAGTATTTGGGGAGTAGGGGTATTGTTTGAAGAATTCGAGGGATAATTAATTGGGTTTCGTAGGTTTGAAATTGAAGGAAAATTTTTAAGTGAATTTACATACTTTTGATAATAAGTGAAGCCTCTGTAGTTAGCTGCGTGAAATTCTTTGCAGTTAACCCATTGAGGGCGTGCGTTGTTTGATTTTCTACATTCGGAACAGTGATGGTTCTCTACGCATTTAATGCATCTGAATTCGAAACCACAGTTAGCTTGTAAATGGCCATATCGTTGACATTTTTACACATTATTACTCTGGAATTTAACCTTTGTTGCATTCTGATTACAATATGAATAAACCTATTTAAAGAATACATCTTTTGAGCTTCATTATTGTTTTCTAAATCTACTGCACACACTAGAATGGGCTTATTTCCTTATTATAAAGTCTGCAAACTTTTAACACTGGTATATTTACCCGAATAACTTCATCTTTAATGTATTTTTGTGAGGACTTGTAGGTATGTCCTTTATTATCACTTATAGGGGCTTTTGAGTTAGATCTCTTAACGAGTAGTATTAAAAGTTTTGTTCATCACAAAATTTTCTGAAACTGCGATAGTCTTCAATAGAAGTGAGCATTATTTTGACTGAATTTTTGTGAGGTTTAGTAGTGAAGTCTGCTTGGGGTATATTAAAATAATTAAAGACGTTGTCATTGTCAACAATATTATTTAATGCAAGAGCAGCTTTCGATGGCTTAGCCATCTTATCAGTTGTCTGCTGGATGGAAGCCACAAAAACGACTACCTAGGTAGTCGCGTTGTCTTGTGGCTTCCATCCAGCAGACAACTGATGATGATGGCTAAGCCATCGAAAGCTGCTCTTGCATTAAATAATATTGTTGGCAATGACAACGTCTTTAATTATTTTATGAAAAATGCCAAAGATATTACACCATAACACCTATATTGGGCTATATTTTTTAAGTCTATATTAACCCTTACTTAATCATCTAGTTCGCGAACGTAAACGGGATGGATTTTCACTTGCCCTTCTTCTAATTGGCTGTGCTCCATGGGATCACTTTCAGTATTCTCTAACAACTTTAGATGAGACTGGAATATCATAACTGAATTCATTACGCTCTTCATGGGAGAATTTGCGCTTCTGTCCGATCTGCAATCGGTGTTATGGTCACGTACTTGTGAGTTTTGCGAGGTAGTAGAACCATGAGTACATAGGCCACTTTGTTGGTCTTCTTGAGGAGAAATTGTTGGTCCTGGTTGATATAGTATCAAAGGCTGGTCATGAGGCTGTTGAGGCACTCCCGTTAGTTGCGGCTGAGTTTGTCCTTGTTGCGCGAGTTGCAGCTGTATTTGCAGCTGATGAATCTGCTGTTGATATAACTGCTAATATTGTTGGATATATTGTTGTAGATGAGCTATCATGCTAATATCTGGCTGAGTGATCACTTTTACTATCTTCTTTGTTTAAAGGGTTCATGGCACTTCTAATACGTTGCTCCATTATTGGGCCTAAATTTTCTAACATTCACAATAACTAGGCACTTGACTGATCCAAAAAGTCACAAAAACAATGTTTTTAAATAAACTTAGCCAGTTGCGGGTCCATTTACGACGATCACCAACTAAACGCTTATCTTGATTTGCCGCTATTGAGGCGAAGGTAAGCGCTGCCTCGCAGGGGGACATGCGTACACTACCACTGCTGAGACGAGACTGTGATCTTGGTGCTTGATAATGCGGGTTCCCATCCAAATGACAATGAATTAAATTGCGACGGAATTCGTGCCATGTTTTTACCCCCAAATGAAACTAGTTTAATTCAGGCCATGGATCAAGAAGTTCTACAATGCTTAAAAAAACGATCGCCGTAGATTGCTACAATCTCTTCTAGAATCCACGGCAGGTGAAGAAACCATTGCAGATGCGTTGAAGAAAGGTACCGTTAAAGACGACGTGAACTGGGTACTTGGTGCATGGGACGAAATAGCCTCAGATACAATTCTGAAATCTTGAAATAAAATTTTGATGAACGAGGGGAACAGAAAGGATCACTAATCAGAACATTGATGAGGACGATGTGCCTTTGTTTCATTTAATTTAAAAAATCACAGGGTGTGGAAATACAGATATTTCGGTGGTGGAAGAATAGTCAAATAATGACGAACAACTAGAATTTACGGATGCAGCTATAGTTGATGATTAATGTATTGTAGTAGAGCGGGATAACAATGAGGAGGAGGACCTAATTGATTCCACACCGCGTGTGAGTCACAATGAGGGTCTTGCTGCGTTAGAGGTTGCCGTGAGGTTCGTAGAACAAAAACCTGAGGCTACTCCAGCTGACAATGTGCTGTTCAGAAAATGGCGTAATATTGCCACACCTATAAAAAACAATGTACTTAAAAAACAATTGACAATTACTTAAAGATGTTATCAACTTATCTTCAGCAAGTAATGTAATAATATTATGCAAGTACATTTTTTATTAAAATATACGTACTTTGATATTTAAAAGTTGTGTTTATATTTCTATTTGAATAAATTAATCATTTTCGATAATTTGTGCTTTTATTAATTCGAGCCAGGCCCGGTCCCGTCGACCTCGAATTACCGAGACTCTACTTTATTTCATAATAATTATATATATATATATATATATATATATATATATATATATATATATATAATGGTAAAGGTTGAAGAAACAATCTAATGAATGGTGTAAAGGTATGGTAATCAAATTGACCAATATCTTCGAAACGCCTAGACTTATTGGGATTAGGTTTGCACCAAATTGTAATAGAATCAAAACCGTGCCCTCCGGGCTACTTGCCCACCTGGGAAGCCCATCCGGCTACGAGCACAGGCAGCTTCCTCTGGCTCGGTTCATCTCCCCTCCAAATCCACAAAGGGGTTGCACGCGCAAGATGAAGCTGATAAGGTAAACGCAGAGCGAAGGGTATCGAAGAATGGTGGCTTCGTAATCAAATATGTTGGCCTGATGATTTTTATCAAACGGCTGATTTTTCGATTTTGTTTATATACTTTACCATTTATTACTTAGTTACATTTATTTTCTTTAAATCTTGCCTTGTATAAACAGTTTTGCCGAGAGACGAGATTATGTTTGCATGAATAAATTTCTACATATTTTCCTTTTGTTTAATCATTATGTTATACGTTTTACAAAGCAATATTATGAAAAAAATATCAAGTATGTCTTAGAGATGGGGAGCTTTTTGAAAAGACTATCGTTGTTAAACCTTCTAACGTGAACGTGAGGAGTTAATGTAGTTATTGTACTCTTACGTAAAGGCGATTACGAAGCCAAGATCCTTAAGATTCAAAATGTTTAATAATATTAGTGATGTATTTAATTTTAATGGCTTTACTTTAGTAAAAATGGGAATATGAATTAAGAGAGCATTTGTCCATTCTCTCAAAATGATTTTAAAGAAGGTAGTACGAGAGAAGATAGTAACTGTCTAACAGAATTCTCTAAAGACGTCTCCAAATTCGGTCATGGACTAGCTCAGCCATTCCATGAAAAATCGCACAAGAGTTGAGACGACTTTTTTTTAATTACGATTTTTTCTTAAATCGGGACATCAAAAAAAGCGACACGTTATTTATCATGGCCTATTTTCAACAACTCGATCAAAAGCGACTACGGATATCAATTTAGAATTTACATAAGCATATCCATATTTGACAGTTATTATATAGATGACGGGGGAAATAACTTATTTCATTTTACATAAGAGAGGATCTTGAGGGTAGGGCAATGAAGGATCGAAACATTATCTCCTGTAATTAAATTTAATACAATTTTGTCCTTCACAAAATTATCTTATTGTTTTCTTGTTTGTAACATTTTAAATTTTGCATATATAGACACAACTTTGATTCTTTCAAAATGGACGTCAGATTTTTCACCAGCAATCTAATGTTACCTAAGAGAGGAATACAATGATACAAAACTCTTGTAAGTTCGGAAAGAAACTGTGGAATAAAAACTATTTACACTTCCGCAGAAGCAGTATGCTTGTTCTCACAAATTTCATTTTTCTATCCCGTGCGACCTCGCTTTCAAAAGTACGTGCGTTGTTTCGCCAAAAAGTTCAACCTGTTGCAGAAAAGTTCAGTTCTAATGAATTATTGGAAACATCTTTCGTTCTGATCGTTAATATTGATGTTTGTTCCTGTGTCATTCTAGTGAAGGCCACGGATTGCTGTAATCGGACCTAAACACCCACTGCCACCCTTCTCTGCCTCTCCTCTCTAAGTAACTGTCCGAGGGAGGTGGGGTGGCCACGTTTCTCAATGGCAACAGTAGCAAAGGCTGCACGAGGAAATATTGTTTAATTTAAAATCACATATCATAAAGTACAATTTCACACTCAAATTACGATCAAAATACTAACATATGTAAAAGAAAGTAAAAACCGACTTGGTCGCAGTTAGAAGAATTTGCATGTACAATTTGATGATATTGGTACATCATCTCGCGGTAAAGTTCAGTAATATTCCCGTCGCATACTTCATTAGTAAAGTGAATTTAAGGTTAAGACATTCACAAGCTTCAGTTCTGCTACATATCCTCTATATCCCTTCGTAGTTCTTTAAGTTCTGCGAAAGGATACAATCTGACAAGGCGCTGATTAATGTTGGGCATTCTCGGCGTAATTTTTTTCTCGCACGTGAACAATCACGTTATATGTTTTTGTTGAATTCTTTCCTGTGTATCTAGTTTTGTTTCTTTCTTTTTTAAATTATATTAAAAAGTATTTATCTTTGTGTTCTTTTATAATGATAATGTTGAAGCTGCAAATCCTCTTTATGCAAGGCTACATCTGCATAAGCTATAGAACTTAATGTCAAATTTGTCATAATACTAATACTCACATTGGAAATATTAAGTAAATATAAACATGATATTAACGGTTAATAGATGAAAACTGAAACGCGAATGATTGTGTAACTAAATTAAGCGCGGTTAAGGTGGGATAAATCTGTTATAGAAGTTGTTCCTTTTTTAAAATTAGAGAGTTGCATTTCATCCTGTCAGTTTTGACAAGGTATTCCGAGATCTTTGATAATAGCGGTAAAACTGCCATGACTCGTTTATCCGGATTTGGCTCGACAACGGAGCATGAGTCAAATGCTTCTGAAACAGTTCGATAATAGGCGCCTGTGGAACTGTGCGCCGTATTGACAGTACTGGAGAGAGCTTATCAGTTGAGATGAGTAAATAGTTTCAAGGACGTACATTCGGAATAGCGATAAGTGTAGTCCATTAAAACATCATTCTAGAAAATTAGCATTTACTATGGAAGAAACATATTTTTAAGAAAAAATATTAGATGGTACATTTTCAGTGCGAATGTTGGCACTTCTGCGATAAATTGTTTGGTTGATCAGTTGCGTATAGTGTGCTGAGGAGGTAAGAAGTATGTTGTGTGTATCTTTGGGCTCAAGCGAATGGATCACCTTCACAAGCAGCTCTGAACTGCCGAACATGTAAGTACGTCATCTAGAATTATTTATGGGTAGAAATGTTGTGCATGATTTCATGAAGGCATCAAAGCTTTCTTTTATATATTTTTTTCAATGTCTTTGTAACTATTTACATTATTACTCCCTATGTATACTATAATATAGAGAGGAAAAACATTGGAATCACTTCAACCATATACTTTCTAATATCAGTCCTGTAAAGAGTATTTTTTAAATAGAAAGAATTGTGAGTGCATGTAAAAGCAATATCTGTAACCTTCTGACACATGTGTCTTTTCACAAAAAATCAGAGGTTATAATTATGTGGTGCGTCACGTTTTTAAGTTAGGCGAACAATAAGATTTATTTGCCATATTCTTCCTGACAGAATACCTGTACAGATCTTAATTATTACAACAGATTTCTATAACGTTTTCATAAAGATGTTGAACTTTGGGTTCTCGGCGAATAGTGATTGTGCTGTGTAAAGTCGTAGGCTTCCGCGGTCCGAGTCTTGCAAGTGTTTTGGCTGACTGGGTAACGTCGCATCGAGAGCTGTGATGCCGACGTTTCAACCATTTTGTCCTGGTCATCCTTAGGGCAGACATCACAGCCTTCGTCGCGGCATCACCCGATCAGCCGAGAGTACTCTCTAGTGATGGTGTTGTCATTTCATTAGCCTTCGAGACTTAATACTGAACAAAATAAAACCATGTTTATAGGGTTTTCTATTTTCTTTACAGTGAGTATTTAGAACTTTTCTACAGTCGCATCGCAAACATATGTAATTTTCGGCTTGCATCCTTACTGTTGGAAATTTTAAGATATGTTCGTAAGCTAATTTCAACCATATTGATTCTTGTGGCTTGGATGTATTTAACTGTAGATCTTTAAATTATATCATGCACATTTCCAAAAATATTAGTAATTCTAGAGTACGAATAAAGGAGGAAAAGTTTCGGTAAGCTGAGCATTCCCACTAGTTATATTTTGATGTGATAGCCTTGAACTCATTTAAAGAATGAATTTTGGTTGTTAATGCTATTGATAGGATACTAATGATAATTTTAAACGAAAATTATTTCCAGTTCAGTTTATTTTAAGAAGTATTTAGTTTTGTGACAGTTGCATTGACATTTAAATTAAAGTTCTTTACATCAAATTTTACAGGAAAACGTATAATGTCGTATCGTTATTGTAATTTGCAAACAACTTATCATAAAAACGAGGTATTTTGTGATATTTTTACATTCGATTTTTCAAATTGTAAGAAGCAAGTCATATGAGTAGGACATAGAAATCAGGAATTGGATTCGTAATTGGAAGAATAGACTTTGTTTTACTGAAAGTGGTCTCCGTAATTTTCCCCAGAAAGCATATTGTATTAGGTGCAAGTTATTGAATGACGATAATAATCTGGATCCACCTCCGTGATCTACAACTTGGAGAGGTCGGCGAGTTTTCGCATGCGCGAGATTTAGACTTTTCCGTGCACATTTTCGAGCTTGTTATTAATTTTTCGTAATACTGTCCGTTAATATATCTGCATAACGACACCCATAGATGAATGAAAAGGTGACCTTAATGGCCGCCGGTTGTTAAGAAATTAACGGCCACCGGCTGTTGATTTAACAGCCGCCGGCCGTAGCAAAGTGATCTTCACACTATTTAACTTTGAAAATAGATGAAAAACAACATAAGTAACATACACACACTACATAAATAACACGAAAGTAACTTTCAACTGTTCAATTATAGCATTCTTATTTTTAACTTATAATTTCTAATTAAAGAGAATATAAACATCGAATGAACAATTATGCTAATTTCTAGTCTTCATAAGGGTCGAAGGTGCTGACGTAGATGGGCTTGAATCTTCGTCGGTACTGAATAACTGTTTAGAAATTTAAATTTACTTCGATACCGATTGTTCAATATATTTTTCATGCATTGTCGAGGACTCCAAATTTCACGTTCTTTCAACGAGAGCTGATCGCCACCGTTTACAAACGACTAGCATTGTGGCCGATGCTATTAGAGTTCAAGAGAGTGTAATTTTAAAAATTCTGCTAAATTTGTTGGAGTGTCTCCCATAATGTGTATCCCCACAACTTGCTTCGTACGTCTCCCATTTCGATAATCTAGGAAAAAGCGTCTTCTTTCTAATTTAAATGGATGTAGGTTAACAAATTTCTTTACACAAATCATATGCATTGAATGGAAAACCGTCTTTGAGTATAACAAACATTATATTCTTTTGTTTTTATGCAATTCAGTGTAATTAACACTTCGTTGCTCATGGTTTCCATGTGATCAATAGTCAATGACACACGTTCGTCTCGACATGCCCTAAAAATACCAAAAATTACAATAACTTTTTTAAGTAGTCATTTGCTTCCAAAAAAGTCTAATATGTTCTTGTGATAAAAAGTTGGCCTTCTTGTAAATGTCGCGTCTGAAGCAAGAATCTTATAGATTTGAATTGTAAGATGGCGTTGCACTCGTACGTATTAAAAGTAAAGGCGTTTTTATTTGTATTATTTTCTTCTTATAAGAAGATTGTGTTATGAAAAGTATTGAACGACACACGGCCGATATCACAAATAACAGACTTTGTTAGTTATACAAACTTTAACCGCGTCTTTGGTGTTTATCGGCTTAATAACCATAACAGTTTGCTGAGAGTTTCGAACAATTGAATCAAATAGAATAGAGACTAAAGAGTGCTTACTTGAACATTTATTCCAAGAAATGGCATTTCTTGATTTTATGATTTTTACTCTCTCTAGTGCGTACTTGCATAGTAAAGATAAAGTATTGTAATGCTGTAGCGCAACGTAGCGAACTTTTGTCAGGAAAACCTCGTATTATGGGTTCCTGATATCGAATAAATGGATGAATCTTGTTCATATATGTAGTAAATTACTTCCTGAAACATTTTGTCCTGTCAGAATCCACTATCTGTAGGTTATTTACTATACACTTGGTTTACGTCAAAACTGCCTGCCCGTTCACACTGTCCGTCCGTCCCGGTCCCTAATCGATCAGTAAGATCTCGAGACCCTACGAATTTGAAACTGATATATTGATTTTTTGGGGTAGTTTACATAAAGCCTTAACTTTTTCAATTTTTTCTCAAAAACGGCACAACATTCATTATTAGATTAAACTTTTTCCCGCGGATGGAGCGTGTCATTTTAGTTGAAGTCTCTGAAGTTTCGAAAATTGCTGATGTTAAAATTTTTTCGATGTCTTTCCTCAACTGCAATACTGAATGTAAAGATTGCAAGAATCTGTTCTTTAAATTCACATTTTTAAATGTAAATTTTTGAAACTATTTAGTTTTTTCGTAATTTTGCGTGAAATACAGGCACTTTTCAACAATTAACAAAGATCTCAAAAACGGCTGCAAATTTGTTATTTAATTTGTTTGCGAATAGAGCAAAGCTTATAAAAATTGCGCAGGTTTCATTTTTGGTGTGAAGTGTGGCGGCAGGTCTATTTTCAAAGTTGGCAAAAAATAACATTTTAAAACTACTTTATTGATAGTTGAGTTTTTTTTCGTAAAGAAAGATGTTCTAAAAATAATATTTATATAAGGTCGTGCACACGTTTTCGTAAATACTAGTAGTTTTTGCGTGATTTTTGCTTAAAGTGAAGGCAATTGAAAAAAATATATTTTCAATAACCTTTCCAAGTTTTTTGATAAATTTGTTTTGAAATAGAGCAAATTACGCTTTTATACATGGCGCATATCAAATTTTCATTGAACTCTGAATTTTCGAATAATGCAAAAGTTACAAATAATGGAAGAAAGTACTGTTTTGGCACCAGTATTAGTAGTTTTGGTTTCAGTATTTTCTTATACTTAATTTTCTTTTAAGAAGATTGTTTTAGGAAGTGTTGAACGACACACGGCCGATATCACAGAGCAGACACGGTTGCTTATTTTCTGTTTATCGTTTAAGGGTGTATGTGCCTATTTACATGCATCGCTCATTTGCAGCAAATCATCTTCAGATTGTTCCGTATTTAAGTCACAAGCGCGCCGTCGGCGGCGATTCGCCGCTCGGTGGGTGGGCCCGGGCGGGCGGGGGCTGTGTTGTTTGCGCCGCCGCGGGGGCGGGCCTGGCCTTGGAAGCGGCGGCGAAAGTTCCGCGCTCGAAATAACCGGAACAGATTCCCGCGTGTGCACGCGGTGCGGGGAGAGCCCGTCGGGCCAACAGACGAAACGAACGGTTGAAAGGTTGAACGACTCCATTTGGCCTACCCGCAGCAAAACTCGTCACTACGTTGGGAGGAGACAAGTGTGTTGCACTCTCTCGTCGAAACAAAGGGGTCAGCCTCCGCATTCGTCTCGGCCAAGAAAATTAATTTTTATGATTAAGCTTTTTTACGCTGTGTGATATTTTTCCTTTAAGAAATCGCGCATCTGGTGTAATGTGGATACCTCAGTACTCTGAGATTATTTCATTTGATTTGACTATATGCCTACGATTTTTGACAATATTGAAGGAATAGTATGCATATCGGTCATGTGAGAATCACAGTATTTTGATTAAGATTGTTGTAGAAAATTTCCACCAACGTATAATAGAAGGTGGAATAAAACAAATGTGCTATAAATTAACACTCCAATAACATACACTAATTGATGTGTATGAAGTAGTAGAAAATATGTACGGAAGTAGTTGAAGAAATGTGGCGCTCATAACACACATGACCCAAACCACAAAATTCAGATGTCGTGATTATTGCTTTCAACAATGTAAGTGTATACTCATAGAAAGTATTAACTGGACTATCATTCTCAGGTTTTGTCAGAACATTGAAACACGAGTTTCATTTCTGTGTTGAATTTCTTGCGCTATTATCATGTAATAAATTGACCTATCTTATATTCATGAAGACGCAAATTTTTTTATTCACCTCTTGCTTTATTACTCATTATTTATCTCTTTGTGAATAAAATAGTCCCTGGTATAAATTCCATCAACATTGGAAGCGATTCCCAGACTTCAACCAACGCTGATTATTAGATCACATCTTACTATGTGTAAATGTAACGTAAGAAAGCTACAAATGAATTGTAGTAAAAATAAGTAACTAGAAAAATGTTCTGGTGCAAGGATGTATAAACAATTTGAGTGTAAATTGATTCTAAAATGTCATGTTCTTATAAGATATGAAAATTGAAACAGGTTTGACTCGTATTACTTACCATTCTACGTACTCAAGTTAGGGTTGTCCCAATACGGGGAATATATACCTTGTAACTGTGGCTCCAGAAAAGGACAGTTCACACGCTTCTATTATTTACCGAAAGAAACGAGAAAAAAGGAACAAGCCAGTAAGGGTTCTTCACGGATACTTTACTTACGCGGTCGATTAAACAAGTCCGTCACTGACAATCTAACAGGTGGCACCCTACCTAAAGGTAAGCCCAACAAACGTCAAATATCTCAACACAAACGATCCAATGAAACATCTTTTCATTGGCACAACAAAAGAAGTGAAGGGATTTATTGACTCAATTCCCATGTGCATTGACGCTATTCAATATCAAGATCCGAACCGAAGGTTCCTTTCTCCAAACATCAATATGTCCATGATAAATCGGGAATAAAAATCAAACTATAATAAAATATAGTCCTTAGATCTTTAGATAGTTTCATGTACATTTTATTCAAGATACTAGGATTTTCCTAATAATTTTAAGTTATTCTTGAATAGTGACAAGGTTCAACGGACCTACATATATATTCAGTATTGAAGTTTCTTCGTTAATTCATGCTAGATCTTTGAGAATATTAGATAAATAGAACTTTGAGAATGTTAGATCTTTGAATAGTTCCATTGTAGTGTTTTCAATATATTAGTAGTTTTCCTATAATACTTGTATTGCGTCATATTGTTGATTTTTCAAGTGAATGAGAATTACTATTAACATTGATGGGGCAATATTATAATATAATGTAACCGTTACGAATATTTCAAGAAATAATGTATGCTGTTGCACCACTAGTTTCTTACTTTGTTTATCACTTGCCACCATGGTCCGTTGGTTCCCACAAGTCTATTTCATTTTCTCCTTTTTTGGTGCAAATTCCTGCGCCTCGCTGACAGATTTGCAAGGAACGCGAGTGGTGGCAGAATAAGTTCTATTTCATTACTGTAGCATTCAAAACATTACTTACTTAGTTTTGAATCTGTCACCATGATGAACAAGAGATGCTACAATAGCACAAACTTTCTTGCATTATTTCTAACACTTGTTATTTTCGAAAAATTAGGAAGTTCGATGAATAAGAGTACTGTGCCATTCTCTCAAGCCTAGCTTGTTCTAACTGTGAAAAAATTATAGAAAAAAATTGGAGCGGTTTTTGAGAAATTTATTTTTAAAATTATTTTGCATTAAATTCAACAAATTACTACCATTTTTTTCAAAAATTTCTCATGACCTATTTCAAAGATCTGTTTTCTTAGATCAGTTTCGTTTAAAACAAAAATTTATGTCTTCAATTTTGTAATGTTTACATGTAAAAATTTCGAAAACACAGACTTTGCCGAAAATGAGACTAGCAGCACATTTTTACCGACCTTTGACACATACGAGGAAAAGATTTTTAAAAAAGTTTGGAGTAATTTTCTAGAAAATAGCTGTTTAAGAAAGCTTAAATTTCACGCTAAGTTACACGAAAACTACTCATAAAAATGACGAAGATCTTATTCCAAGATCTGCCTTTCAACAGCAATTTTTATTGAGGAAAAGCATCTCTATTTCAAATATTGTAGAGATAGGAAGATGCTAAATTTTTTTAACCTATACAATTTTGGAAAAATAAGTAATTTTAACAAAAATGAGATCTGCTCCATTCTTTTAAGTCTTGTACACCGTCCGAGGACAAACATCCGAAAATTTGGAGCTATTTTGCAGAAAAATGTTGGAAATGTTATTGAGGCATCTTGTAAAGCACCACCAAACAGCAAAATATTCGTTTGAGATTTGAGGGGCCTCTAGTTCCTTTCTCGACTGAAAAATATTAATTTTGGAGAAAATTTGCTGAACGGATTTGGCGCTGGCGTTGAACCCAGACAGAAATATGGCGTTGTTCATAGACAGACACGGACGAACCGACGGACGGACTACACAAGGTGATACAAGTAGTAATTTAACCTACATATGAACAAGATTTATTCACTTTTTCGTTATCGGGGCCAGGCAATAACAGCTTTTCCATCGAAAACTTGACGATTTGTGCGCACGGTTACAGTAGTTTATGAGTACATTTTATCTTCTTACAAACTAAGTACGACAAAGTAAAAGTTCTAAATTGTCGTTTTGGGGACCCTAACGCCTGAATGTCCCAGCGAGAGGTAACAATTTTTACGACCTCGTATTTGTACTCATATGCAGAGTAAAGTACCTAGAGTGAAGAAAGTTACGAATTGCTTTCAACGAAAATACACGTTTTGGCGCCCCCGATACTCAAAAATGGTTGCTTTTTACGCCGTTCAGTCTTTTTCGTCGGTCCGTCAATAAAACCACACCTAAATTATTCATTGGATGTTTTCCAAAATAAATATTCCCCGGTCGATCTGGCCAGATTCTACGCTCTGCGATTAAAAAAAATTCTTTTAATTTAGAGCGTACGTTACATAAAGCCACGAGACATTTTAAAATTTTTTCAATAATGTTTCTATTTTTTATGTAAAAATAGAATGAAATACATTTGTAATAAAGGCTGCTGTTCTATTTTCTCGGTTAACTCTGGGTTTTTGAAAATATCAAAAGTTAAAATTTTTTCAGCGTCTTCTTAGTACTGTAATATTGGAGATATGTTTTTTCTTTAAAGGAAATTTGTTTTTAATTTGATTTTTACTTAGTCCTGCACTCTTTTGAAAATATTAGTAGTTGTCACGTAATTTTGAGTTAAAGTGGACAATATTAAAAACATTTTCTCAAAAATGACTCCAAATCGTTTCTTTAAACTTTTTGTAGAAATAATGCAAAATGCACAGTAGCAAATGACATAAAGACCATTTAGCTGTATTTTATTGTTTTAATATAATTATTTAATAATTAATATAATTATTTTAATATAAATATAATTATGTACAATTTTTAGACCTCACGTCGTTAATGACTTTATAGGCAATTTGAATGCATTATTGCATTTGAAAGTACAAAAAATCCAATTGATCTTATTAAATTTCTCGAAAACTCAAAACGTTCCTGATAAATGTCCCGAATAACATTGACATAAATGCCTCTTTGCTGTATTATTTTGTTTCTTCAAAAATTTACATTTTTAAAAAATATCTCTCAGGACGTTAACATTTATATGACAGGTTATTTGTTTGCATTATTGCATGCATGAATACATATGCTTGAAATAATGCCGATAAAGGTTGTTTGAAAACTCAAAAGTTTTTAATGAAAAATGTGAAAATGAAATCAAAATTGCGCATTTCCAGAAACTCTCAAACATCATGTCATAAACGACTCCAAAATTTTCAACGGAAATTTACATGTAGTAGCATATTTTACTGTTCAATAATATTATTTTTATAAGTCGTATTTAAGTGTAGTCTTTATGTAAGTCTTATTTCAATTCCACCAATAGCTTGCCGAAAAATACAGAAAATGTGAAACAAATGTTCTTCAGGCAGCAATGGAAGATCACTAGGAGGAGGGTGGGGGTAAAATGGAACATCTACCGAAATTAAGGAGAATCTAAAACTAACTAGTAAGAGAAAGTCTGTGCCTTTCTGAAGCACCACTAGTTACTTTATCGCCTACTGATTACCCACTACATGGAAAATATTGTATTGCTGCTGGAAAAACGGAAAAGTTTTTCTACAAAATATCTCTCATAACCAGGCACTGGTAACAAAGTGAATAAATCTTGTTCCTGTATGTAGTAAATAATTTCCCCTAATACTACTGACTGTGCTAGTGTCGATAAACAGACCTTTAACAGGGATGAGGTTAATGATCTTTACAAATCCATTCGAGGTAAAACTCCCTCGATTTGACGTTCCGAATTAAGAGAGGGTGATAAATTGTCGACACCTGAAATGGACCCACGCACAATTCTACACGCGGAGCAAGTTGCCGAAATTAAAAGCCACCTGGATGGGATGAAAAATACCACGGTACCAGGATCGCATATGATAAAAGTTAGCCACGTATGTCCAGGAGCAAAATTGAAATATTCTCCCTGTTGTACACCCACATTTTTTAGTCTTTGTGCATTATGGGTGGAAAGATAATCGCACCATCCTTATAACAAAAGAGGGTAACGGTAATAAGTTTGTTGCTAACTATCTCTTCATCACAATTAGTTCTTTACACGGCAGAATCGTTTGGGGCATTATGGACAAACGCATTCGATCCGTGGCGAAGTTCAATCCACGCCAAAAAGGGTTTATTCCTAAACATGGCTGTTTCGCTAACGTTCAAATCCTGCACGAAGCATTCTGTGACATGAAAAGAGCATGTTGGAGTGGGCTGTGCTAGATATATCCAAAGCATTTGACACTTCCTCACGTGGCGATTATGGAGGCTCTGTCGTCGAAAGGGATCCCTGACGCATTTACCAGTTTGGTAATGGAATCTTACGCCAATGTTTCCACCGTCATTTAGCACATCTCGAAAGGAATTGAGGTGCCAATTCGTAGAGGAGTAATATAGGGGGATCCCATGTCCCCACTCCCTTTTAATCTCATTGCTTGATTGAGAAATTAGAAAACGTGTCAGGATACACGCTGTTGGAAAGGAGCGTGTTCGTGTTAGCATTTGCTGACGATCTGGTCCTGTTAGCAAAATATGCCTCAGGAGCTTAAGAATTGGTTGATATTGTTGTGGAAGATCTTGGGGCCATCAGAATGACTTTGTCCGTTGCTAAATGTTCATCATTTCAAATTACAACCTTAGAGCGATTCTAGTTCATTGAGGAGCACTGTCTGGAAATGTTGGGGGAGTGAATTCCTCTGGTCATTAATGATCATACCCAAACATACCTGGGAGTGCACTACTCTATCTGGAAGGGATCCCCATCTACAGCATTCATATTGAATATGATTGAAACATTGACGAGGCTTCAGAGTTAATTTAAAGCCCACTCAGAAGTTTGCATTGCTTCATACATACTTAATGCCACATTATCTCTACCAATTTTTTTTATCGATGCCATGTATGTCGACGCTCAGAGAAGCGGACGGTCAAATCAGAGTGACAGTCAAACAAGTCCTACATGTGCGTACGAGTACTGAAGATGTCTTATTCTACCTGGCCAAGAGAGATGGAGGACTGGGATTGCTGCTGGTCGCCCCACAGGTTCCTAGGGAAGCACTGAAACTAGGATTGCGATTAGAAAAATCTGCAGATCCTACTTGCAGATGGCAGAGCTCCTGTACGAGTTTCTACCAGTAGGCATTAAAGACCGCCAAAACACTGATACTCAACTAAATATATTCTGAACAAGATTTAAGGGCGTATAAGAAGAAATGCGCCGATGACGATGTAGCCGCCTGGGAGAAGCTGGGTCCCAAGGCAGAGTGCTTAAGGCGCATATAAAGGACCCCATTGGAAATCCATTTTTAAAAGATTATAATCTTCTGAAATGTGGTATTTTGATCACTGCCCAATTAAGGTCAAATCTTGCCGCCTCTTACTCTTATTACAAGAAGGTCCAGAGGTTGTATACTGCAGGAAGTGCAATACAACCGCAGAAACCATTAATAACATCCTCGGTCAGTGCATTTTTACGAAGCCAGTAAGAATAAATTGTCATGACGAGATAAAGCACTTCACAGAAGCAAAAATGCTCCGAAAATCGAACACGGAAGCCATGTTCTCTAATGCCAAAGAGGTTACACTCTGCACACAATTTTTAAATTATTATGGAGCAATTTAGCATTGGTGGTAGTACATGCAGAAAAGGAACTTCTTGATTCCGTAGGGAAGTCTAAGGAACCCAGGGGATCCTAAAATGCCCAGAAATTAGTTACCACTACTTTAAGTGGGAAGTGTATTCTATTTAATGTAGCATTTAGAAAATTGTGTACCCTGAATCTAAGTTTTGTGAGTCTTAAAAATTCATTAATGCCGAAACAAATTTCCGTCTGTGTGCCGACTGTCCGTGTAAAAAATTAACACAATTAAAAAAGTACCCAATTCGACTGTTTTTTTATTTCTGGGTTAATTTTTCATTATGAACAAATATATTAATTTCTTTTAAAGTGTTTCTAAGCTTCTGCAATCAATTTTTTGCCTTGAAAGCGTTTTTTCAAACAAACTTTCGAGATATTATTGCGTATGTCAGTCGGAATGTCCACTTAGTTTATTAGACAAAATATCCATAAAATGCCTTAAGAGCTTATTTTCAAAGTTTCGACGTTTTCTCCCCGGACATCCTCTATAAATGTTTTTTTCCCCGAAGACAGGCAATTTTGAAACAATTATTTCCTCAAAACCGCTCCAAATTATTTCTTTCAATTTTTCAAAGAAAATGCCTCTATTGCCACATTCCTCGAATTATTTTCTGTAATTAAAAATGACAAAAAAAGTTAATATTGTATTAGTAGAATATTGATGATCAACATTTTACACCCGTGCGAGAATTCTCACATGTTAATCCTCACCCTTTCCTTATCCTTTCCATTAAGAAGGAAAGTTGTTAATGTCTCATTTATTTGTTAAAAAATGCATAAATGTAACTACGTACTTACGGAATATCAGACAAAAATAAATAACAATCCAATTGATGTTTGAAACAAATTTTCAATAACGGTGTATTCAGTATTATAGAGATATGTTCTTCTAACAATTCACACTGCCTTAAACACAACATTTGAAGTCATTATTCAATCTTTCTTGACAGTTTTTAGCTTTCCTTGATAGTCACATAAATATTAGAAAAGATATTTACTCTTGAGAGAGCTAAGTAAAGACTTCCATGCAAAAATACAGGATCAGGTAAGTACAACCCTACTCTTTGCAATATTATTTAACTTTCCTGGATTTGTTATGAGGAACAGAGCGAGTTTTGGAGGGGAGGGGCACCAGCTTGCTGAGAAGAAGAATCATTTGTATACAAAAAAGTATTGGATTATTTTCTGCGTTCTTACGAACCTCAAGAAAAGTAATTCCGAGCCAAAAAATAATAAAACTAATATTTTAACCTTTGACTAATAAATAGATTGTGCCAGATGCCAGGATAGATTGTGCACGGTCCTTGGGCGTTTGTTAGGGTACTATTCCGGCTTACGTCTAGTATTGATCAGGTAAACCACGGAAAACAACGGAGGAGATGAGACAGTCGCTACACTACATGGTAATTCTGTTGCAAAGGACGGTTATTTATCCTAGCTATAGTTAGTGTCGAAATATCCCTTCAGCAGGGCTGTAACCGCAGAACCTCTCGGCTGGAGTCGATAATGCGGCAACAGTTGTTGCCCCGAGCCAACTCAGCCGGCTCGAGAGGCATGGGCGGGGCGTGCCCTTCAAGGCTGCGCAGCCCATTCATCCGGCGCGGCGCGCGCAGCGACTGGTGCTGCTGCTGCTGCTGCGCGGGCTGCGCGCCCGCCATTCAGAGCCCGTCGGGGCGGCCTCACTCTCTCTCTCTCTCTCTCTCTCTTCCTTGAAGACACTCGGTTGCGAAGATCCAAGGACTCGCTGAAGGACGCTCAAAGGATGAGAAGAGGGAAGATGAAATGTTATCATCATCATCATCATCATCATCATCATCATCATCATCATCATTGGTCACAGAGTAAATGTTGCAAAAATCACGTATATGTGCAGTCGGCGGAGATGGTAGCTTTTTGGCAAAGAACATGTAGTGTCAATGTGATATTTGTCCCTGAATGGTAGGCAACTCGTCATGCGTAGGTATCTGAAAGGAGAATATTGATAAAGTTGCAATTGCTGTCATGAGAAACGGCAGATTTGCAGATTTATTGATGCAGGTTCTTTATCGGGCGTGATATGGAATTCTGCACACTTATTATTGCACATTATTGCATATTCTGCACATTATTGAAACTGCAAATAAGTGGTCTTAATCCCTAAATTAATATATCAAATTACGTTGCACAACTAATGTAATAGAGGAACATTGTAAAAAGATAATTTTAAAACACAAACTGGAAGGAAAAATGAAAATTGTCATGCACCAAAGAAATTTGACCATGGAAGATCACCTGCAGTGTGTGGGTAACGGAGTTTAAAATACCACCACCTGAAAATGAACTCGATTAAAAACTTTTTAAACAATTAGAAATTTAGTAAAAATGATACATTATTTTCTAACTCTATATAAATTGAAACAAGTTCTGAATGAATTAGTTATTTTTATAAATAAATTCAAATGAATTCTTATTTTAAAAATGTTTTAAAATGACTCCATTTAAATATCTTCTGAATCCACCCTTGCAACGTCAACTACGATAACTTTAGTAACCAAATGTAGTTGTAAGCGTTGATGAAACATAAACGAGTCGTCTGTATGAACGTGAGTGAGACGTGTGTAGAGTCAGAGGATTCCCTTATCTGGTGTGCTAAGTGATGCAATGTGAACCGCAATGATGCCGGTTAGAACAAAAATAACAACTTTTTATATTATTAAGGGTTTACATTTTTTCGAAACCGTCATTTATAACTGGTTATTGCAGTAACGGTTTTCGCTTTTTGTAAAGAACATGTGTGTGTGTGTGTGTGCCGAAAAAATATTATTTACTACATTGATATACAAGCAATAATTTTAGATAGTAGTGTAATACAAAACATATCATTCTACATATTGTTTGCAACGAATTTCGATTATCTTATGTAGTTTGTTTACTAAACTAGGAAGATAGCAAAGGCTCATTCCAAAGTCTAACCAAAACAGGAAAGAACAAAGAAAACAATTAAATGCCGGCATAACCTTTGTTACCGACCACAGTGAAACAAATTTAACGATATTTAAATAATTAGTAAACCACTTTATACTTTTTTGAACCCATTTAGTCCGATCCTTGGTTTATAAACCGAATTTACGAGGGGCAGTAAAACTGGTTGTCTGATTACGCCGGAGGTGCTTCCCGTGCGGCGCCGAGCCGCACTGCGCCTAGCTCTGGCCTCGGTCGGGGTCTGGGCGGCGCGGCGCGACGCGGCGCTGCATGGTGCTGCACGCGGGCGGTGGCGGCGGCGGTTATCGACGGGCAAGCGACCGACCGCTTTCGCCCGCGCCCACCCCCGCTCCGGCTACCGCTGCCGCGCCGTGGCCCTCGCGCCGCCCGCCCTGCGCCGCGCCGCACAGGGGCGTGGCCGCACGGGCGGGGTCAAGGACGTCGAGTGCAGGGCGCGAGGGGTGAGGGACCTCCCACGCAATCCCGTCTTTAAAACGCTATTTATATTTCGTGTTGTTCGGCTGTCGCATCGATTACGTTCTAGTAGCTTTACTTAAATGCATGTTTATTGAATTATCCGTTGAGGTCGATGAAGCACATTCTCGAAATAAATGAGTATATAATATTGTGGACAAACTGGGAATATCTGGAACGAAAGTGCATTTCTCCAGAAACCCATGAGTGCGCTTTATGGCCTGCATTTTTCAATTGGTGGTGCGGAAAACCTTACTCTGGTCTACATGCAATTTTGAATTTCCTTTCTTTAAAACAAATCTAAATAAATACTTTCACAAATTGCAAATATACTAGTTTGTACTATCTGGAAATAATATTTCCAATAGAAGCATCGATTCTCGCTTCATTTCACGAAATGGGAGGGATATGATGATGAGGGCTAACTCTCACGCTGGCAGTTTCATTGGTCAAACGTATTGAGTACATGAAAACCAACAGGCAATGCTTACATCCTGTTTTAAATGATATTATTAACCACATAATAAGACAGTTCTATCAACCTCTTATGCGAGGTCGACAGAAAGTGTTATAAAAGTGTAACAATAGCAAAATGAATGCGTGGTGAAACGAGAGAGCTTGTACTTCTCCTGGGCCTTGTTATTTCACATGAATTATATAACCTCTACTTGCAAGGTCTTTCGTATTGAAAGCTTCACTTTGTGTGTTGGCCGATCTCCAGCTCCTGTCTGAGAAGGGGGGTGGGCTACGCGGGTAGCGCCGCGTCCTTGTCACTGTTTCCGCAGCATCACAAGCAGGCACGCGACCTGCTTTGGCTAATTTCTGTACGGTGATGCTCGCCCCAAAACAGAAGTTTTTTAAAGATATTACTAGTGCTTAGAAGTATTTAGGAACTTCAGTGATGTCGCATATAACCGATCGCCGGAATTAAATTTGGCAATAAGCTAAGACATTGAAGATGAAGGTACTTTAGAGTAACTTTGTGTAAGATGATTAATTACTTTTCTGTCTATGGTCTTTTCAAATAAGATTGTATTTGGCACTTATTTTAAAGTGAAAGTGCGTTCCGATGTAACTTGTGTACATTAGTTTATGTAATTCTTCGGTTAAAATCTCACCATCTGTCTATTGTACAAAATATTATTTTAATTATTTGTTTTTAACATTAAGCCTGAGGATGGAAATAATTAAACGTTGCTGTTACTGATATGTATTACATGTAACATATTGATATAAAACAGTTATTCTACAACAATTTTCTGTATTTAAAATAAGGGCCAAAACAGTCTGATTGACAATGAATACAATTGAACCTATCTTAGAGTAACTCGATTGAATATTGAAGGTAACAAAGTCGGGTTACATGGCATGTTTGCAGAAAATACAACGCTTCTCTTGGTCCACATATCTCTGTGTGATACATTTGTGGGGATTGAAATTTGTATTCTCCGACTTGTCACTGTGGTACATGATAACCCTCTTGTCAACGAGATAATCACTCACTATGTACTAAAATTATACTATGTACTTCACTATGTACGAAAATTGTCAATATCGCAACGCGCCGGGCAATTGAGAATTCTTTAACGTGAAACCATTAGTTAGCCGCCACACCGTTAAGCCAAACTGGATGTAGGCGGACACATTTTTTTCTAAAACGTAACCGAATTGTACGGATGGATAACTGACATGTGAGAAGACCAACTATGTAGAGTATCCGTAAATTTACGCCCTCTTTTTTAATTTAAATGGCGTTATGGGGGGACTTACGGAATACTCCTTGAATGAAAAGTAATAAAATCTCCCAATACACAGAAACACCTATTTGTGCCGGAATTCCAATGCGCTGGAATGTCGATCGATCGATGCTTCACCGGATGGGCGTGAAGCGCACTTGGTGACAGGTTCCTCGCCATTTGTCGCGCGGCGGAGTGCGTTGGTGGGGGCGGGGCGCGGAGGGTGGGGGCGAGCGACTGGTGCCAAGGGCCGCGCGTAATGTTAGCGCAAGGCTACTGGTTAATTACCCTCGCCCCCGCCATTTCCCTCGAGGACCTATAAAAACCGCAGCTCTTTAAATGAGATGTCAGGAAGCAAAAGAGTTTGCCTATTTTCTCCTTTCCTGTTTCTCGGTTTTCTACTCGGTGCATCTTGTTTTCTCTACTTTTGCGATATTTTTCGGCCTTTTCGTCATTTTTATTTAATTTTACCTTTCAGAATATTTCTTTGCTTTTTTCGCATTACAAAATTTTCATCATCGTCCCAACAGTTGCGTGACCGTAAAAAATATACATTTTATTGCATTGATTGATTTTTTTAAATTTCGTATTTTAACTTTTATGATCTTTAGTTCGTAAGTGCGGTGCACTGAAAGGGGAGGTCCTCAGCTCCGCCGCTGGATGGCGAGATCCGACGCAGACCTAAACATCGATGTGCAGGGTTTCGAGCATTCAGACAGGTATCTTCCACAAGTGGGGTAATGCCTCTCCACCGAATGGTATAAGTGGGTAAGAGGCGAGGCGAGGGAGAGGAATATCACATGGTGTTTTGTTGGGGTTCAGCTGCAGCGTTCGGCTGGAAGAAACCACGGAAATCCATGTATCAGAGTAGCCGCCTGCTACAATTCTCCTCCAGGCAGCGACTGAATTCGACTTGGCCAACTAATGTTGAAAATCCTGCCTTTGTCCGGACTTGAACCAGTTGATATCCTGAGCCACTTTAGCCGGTTTTTCCCATAGTAAACATTGAATAGGCAACACTAAAGAAATATATGGAGATTTTACAGTGCAATTAATATTTTCTTTGTATATGCTAGCTCTCTGTAAACCATTATAAATTTATTAATAAGAGTAGTTAATTTTTAATTTCTCGTATACATAAGTATACACGGAGTAAAATACGAGATAAAATACCAAGTAAAGTGAAATGTCACTTAAAAAGGCGGAAAGTCGATTTTCACACATTAATGGAAATGCACGTTTTGATTTAAAACTGATGTAAAAGAAATGAACTCTCGTTCATCCTTCAATAGCACGAGAGATTAATCCATTCACTGGATATTTTCAAAATGATTTGTTTAGTCCAGCTGATCCCAATTAATCCCGGTTCGACGCCTTACGTATTTGAAATGCATGTTTGGAATTTTGAGTGTTTCATACGAAGTCTTTGGGATGTTTTCGAAATTTTCTCGAAAATAGTTCCAATTTTTTCTTATTTTTTACTAGAATAGTGAGAAGTCGCCAAAGGTCCGTATTTCACTGTTAACACTGAATTTTTGAAAATTGCATAGGTGTGTATTTTTTGGACCCTTTGCAAAACTGTATTATTGCAAAAAGAGATTACTTTTTCTAATGATACGTATTCTGCTTTACAGTTAGTTTTGACTTTCTCGCGCTTAAGAAGGAACTTCTTTAGAAGAGAAAGTTAAGAAATGCTGCGTGAAAAAGCGACGAATTTTCGCCCGAAATAATCTTATTACATGACCCTGGTAACGAAAAAGGAAATAAATTCAGTTGCTAAATTTAGCATAAAGTCCTCAACAATTGGTGTAGCCGTGTTATGGCTTCTTGATACCGAAAAATCGATTGTCGGCAAAACGCCTGTCTATGAACAACGCTAGCAGCTAAACGGTTCAGTCATTTTTTTCCCAAATTGATATTTGTCAATCGATCTGGCTGATGACGCGACCTCTTCAATTTGAAATTGATATTTTAATTTTGGGGGGTACTTTACGCGAAATCTCTGAAACATGTTCAAAATTTTTAAAAAAATGCCGCCATCTATTTTGATTGAATTTTGTTGCTGGATAGTCTAAAGAACATTTATAAGAATGGCGCAAGTCTCATGTTGGTTGAAAACTATTTTTTTGAAAATTGCAAAATTGTTTTTGACTTTTGCCAACAACTACAATATTAAAGATATTTCCCCCTTTTCTAAAATCTGTTCTTTAAACATAGATTGTGAAATAAGGTGATGTTTTTCGAAACTTTTGCTATTATTTTATAAATATTAAAGAACAGCAAATCCTCGTTCAAAATTGCAATTTTCTTTGAACAATTTGCAGCCGTTTTTAAGAAAACGGCACTTAAGCGCTACTGTAAATTCGAAATTAGAAGCTCTTTTTCGCAAAAAAATTTTGAGTTTCCGAAAAAAGGTATTAGAAGTAATTTAACGCCTAAGAACTCAAAAATAAAAAGTGTTTACAAAATGGTGGAAATGTGAATATAATTGGCGCGAGAGATCTTTAAAAAAATACATTTGTGTAATTTTTGAAAAAACAAAATGAACTGTACGTCATATTAAAGAGTACAATTAGCATCATCTATTCGAACAGTTTGAAACAAATTTGGAGTTGTTTTTAAGAAAATGGCATTTAAGCGTTTTTGAAAATGCGAAATTTTGAGCTAATTTTCACAGAAAACAATTTAGTTATCAAGAAACTTTATCTGACATTATTTAAAGCCCCTACTCATAAATACAATAATGTTAACAAATTGCCACTAATATAAATATAAACGACGTGAGAGACAAGCGAAAGAAGTTACATTTTTGTAATTTTTGAAAAAACAAAAGAGGTGAACAATATGGTTTTTATATCATCTAGAGTACATTTAGTACTATCCATTCTAAAAGTTCAAAGAAAAAAACGAAACGTGGATTATGGATTATGTTAGAATTTTTTTCTTAATTTAGCAACTGAATGTATCCACTTTCTCGTTAGCAGGGCCCGGGAATGAAATTTTGTATGCCGAAAATCTGTCGTTTTTTTCACGCAGAATTACATAATTTTCCATATACTATGTATATTACCTTTACTACGAATATTACTCCGTATATACGTATGTATACGGAAAAGTAGAAATGAATAATTTTCAAACTTGAAAATATACTTTTATACACTCAGAAGAATATATACTCATAACATACATTTATATGAATAAAAAACAGAATTTACTCTTTTTGCGAGTAAATCCTCAGACTGTTTTGAATCTGGTCTTGAGATATTTCACTTTTAAGAGTGAAGTTATCCAACCCTTGAGTTAAGTGGAAATTTATCAATAAATAGCTTTGTTCCGGAATATAATAAACGAAAAATGCACGGAATGTACAGTTGTGATACAACTTCCAGAATTTTACGATTCTCGGAGAAAAATATCAAGTACGTCGCGACGCTTATATTCAATAAAAATGGAAACTAGAAGTGAAACTCATCCATATGAAATTTAAACGAAATATGCTTTGTGAGTACTGATTTTGATCTTTACTCTGGGGTGTGATGGAGATCTGGGCATTTTACGCACAGACAATAGTTTAAAAAATCGTTGAGGTTGTGGACCATTGAATAGAAATTGCTTCAAATTGATTAAATTTACACAATCCGGAGAGGAAATGAACCAAAAAAATGAACTTCCAGAACAAATACTCGTTTATTTCCTCAATCTGCACCACATTGTAAACACATTCATTCGCATTCAAAATAAATTAACTCAGAGAAAGTTGTACAATAGCGCGACCGAAACAAAATTGCGTCAGCTGCATAAATAAGTGAGAATACAATTCGTGGATATATTCTCATTACTACTAGAATACTTGTATTGAAGTAGAGCGTATACTTACTGGGCCGAGAATATCCTCAGACTAATGCTCCTGAGAAGGAACTCAGCAAATGCTGCTTTATTATTCACACCATATAATTTTTTTTCAATATTTTTGAATCTAAAAATTCTAATATAATTCAATGTTGCAAACAATTCACACATTCCAATTATTCTGAATGATGATCAAATTGGATGTTGATATAAAACCCCATCAAGGGTCGTAGGTGTATGATGTTTGAATGTGTCGTTTATATGATTTGCGGTTTGTGCAAATTGTTTGCGGTCGGCGCGGTGGCGCATCGCGTGGCTGTTTGCGAGCGAGTGTGTGGCCTACTCTCGATTCGCGGTTTATTGGCCGTCTCGACTCGACTCGTCTTGTCTGCTGCCGCGTCGCGTCGCCTCCCTGCACGAGGGTCGGGGTTCGTGACGTGAGTTCGCTCTTTAGCGGTGCGTCGCGCGGAGGCACTCCTTGACCCCCTTCTCCTCCCCTCCTGCTCCCACCCCTCCCATCCCCTTCCCACCCTCCCTGAGACGCTTCGTTTGCACTGCCCCCTTCTCCGCCCGTGCCCCGCGGGTTGCCACATGACGGAAATACGTGCTCTTGAGAGCTTCTGATCCAGAAAAACAGGCATTTCTCCCCTCGAAATACGTCGTTTTCTGTCGCCAGGCCGCGCGCGCGCTTGTGTTAGTGCGTGTGTATGTGTGTATGTATGTAGAAGTGTCAGTGTGTGCGTGCGTGTGTTTTTACCCGCGGGCGTAAGTGTGGGTATGGGCGTTTGAGTGCGAGTTTGTGTGTATATGTGGAGTGGATGGAACGTGTTGAGTGTTTATGAGAAAGGGAGAGAGAACTACCTAGAAACACGGTGTGCTGCTTCCGGAACCGCGATTGCTTTACTCCCGAGCATTTGTTTTGCTGTAACTTGTGGACAGTGTAAGTTGTGAAATGCACTCGCGTGGGAAGGGAAAGGAAACGAATATAGGCGAATCAGCCAAAATAACGCAATGTAAAGGTACTTCGACAAAACTAATGCATTATCAATGACAATTTCCAAGTATCGGCTTGTTTATCGTCATGATGTAAATATGTGTGGAGATCTGGTGCCTAACTATAATCAAACCAAGAAACAAGTGTTCTATTTAATGATTGTGTATGCGCTTCTAGCTAATTGCCTCATAGCTAATTGCAGCAAAATATCACCATCAGATAGGAAAGTCATTCCGTATTCCAGGACAACAAGCAATGCTCGTCAATGACATTGGGAGCTTCGAGAAAATCTCTATGCTTTACTACAATGTAGCTCGTTGCGTGAAGCTGTGAATAATTTATTTTGAGTCCTTGTATGTAATTAAATAATAACTTCTATTTACGCATTTATCACTTTACTCATTTACTATAGAAACTCAATTAATACTCTATTCATTCCAGTCATACAGCTTATTACATGTGGCAAAGACTACTTTGCATCATCATCGATAGTTGTATAAAATGTGACTGATAGTTGATCGCCCGATCGGATTCGACAACCACTCACTTCCAGCGCAACTTCCTGTTGGGGAGATTTAACAGCCTCCGCCTTGTCAGGGTTTGTACTGAACAGCCGAACGGTGAGATCGTATTTCAATGAAAGAGAAGAAAATTATTTTGAGAAGCTTTACGTCTGATTAATACTAAAACAGACTCGTCCACACAGAAAACAAAATCGCGCGTTTCCACACCGTGGGAAAATATCCGAGTGTCGTCGGCCGTTGCTCGAGTATTGATTAATTGATTGATTAGTGATTCCGGGCGCATAAGCTGTTAAGGTCATTAGACTCGGAAGTATAGTGCGTGTTTTATCACCGAAGGTGGCGGTGATTTTCTTCCGCTGGATGGTGAGATCCATCGCTGACCTAAACGTCTGCTAGCGGAGTTTTTTCCAGCCAGTCATCTCCCACCCTGCCCCACTCTGGAACAGCTGTTCCAGACTGGTCTCACGACATGTGTGGTGGCGTATTGATTGTCAGTGAAAATGTGTGTAAGTAAGGGGTAAGGATAGGACAAGGAAGAGGAAGGAAAGATCGTGCGCGGTGCGTGGCCCGTTTGTTATGGTACTGCAGCATTCGCCTGAGTTTGAGAAACCAAGAAATACTAGCCATCAGAGCAGCCGGCCACGCGAATTTTCTTCCAGGCAGCGACCGAATTCGACCTTGCTATATAACTAGTGTCGAAATACCTGCCACTGTCGGGATGCGAGCCCTAGGATGTCCTGGTCAGAGGCCCTGCAGTGTCAGTTTGGTGCCCTGGGCCACCTCCGCCCGTCCCGCTGCCCGCAAGAAAGTCAGGTGAGGTGGGGTTCGGAGACGCGGACGTCACGGCACTAAATTGCAGCGAAATCATCTGGGCGAGCTGCGAAGGTCGGCCCGCGCGTCTCACTTTCTTAAGATAGCCCTGCTGGGGAGACGGACGGCCCTCGGTCGCGTGCGCGCCTCTCAATGGGGCGTCGAGGGCGCTAACGAGCGGGGGGGGGGGGG
>BOPP01000139.1:2797279-2827570 GCA_017312745.1 Gryllus bimaculatus
CCAGAGAGAGTGAGATATTATACCAGCAGCTACCATAAACAAAAATCGCGAGGTCTCGACTGGTTATCGGACACAGCTGATCTTCTCCTAAACCTTCTATACCTTTTCTTACATAACATCAGAAACATCAGCAATCTTTGACACCGAAGGTCACATTATTGTTACTTTATTGTCCCGCTACTAATTAACGACGTACAAAAACCTATTGTACCCAGTGTTATTAAGGAAAAATGCTCATCACGTTACACTACTTGCAATATAGATCACTTACCCTCCGCCAAGGCAAACAACAGCCGGGGGACCGGTCTTGAGCTTAAAGCTTTGTCCGCAGCTGTGGCTGGGTGGGAAATACCTCATTGGAGAACACCCTGCTAAGCCGACGGTAGGCTCGGCGCCGCGATCTCGCCAATACGCGGGGGAAAGAATCACCGCCACCTCACGAGATGAAACTCCACTACATTAGGGAAATCAATGAGCTCGGACATGACGCGCCCGTAATCACTTACCAATCCACCACCCAATACCGACCCTTGTCATTTTAGCGCTCGGTTTGCTGGACACGATGAATGTGTCAGAAGTTGACCGGACGGTTTTATATGACATGCCGGCTTTACCTCCACGTGCAATTTCCGCACCTCCAGTTCAACCCGCGGTTCATTTCTGACCTGCACAACCACTACCATATATCAAATCTACTACAACGCAGACGAAATTTTTGACAGCATTGCTATTCCATCCATGACACTGAGTAATTGGGTGCAACTTATGATTTAACATTCATAAATGCATCTGGGAGACCAGGTCACCTGCACTCTGTCTCACCCGAGGAAGAACATCAGCTATCAATGAAGTGAAACCGCCAGGATTGCATTAAAATGATAACGCGGCGCGCATAACACCGCTCGCAAGAAACAATTTGGCAGAACATATAGTGTGCTTTCGGATAGCATGCATGCACTCAATAATTGCCAAATTTAGAAGGGCATATTGAAAAGTCTCAACAGAATTATCCTACCTTGTCTGGCCACGTGTGTTAATATCAAAATTACGCTAACCAGGGCCACCCGTTTTTTCGCGTCTTCTAACAGTAACGGTAGTAGCATAACTTCACGACAGCAGGAAATTATTAAGAATTCTATTAGTGCCGGTCTTGTGATAAAATTCAAAACGCTACCTATAATAAGTTACCCTCAATGCCAACAAAGCGACTCTGCATGCGACTTCTGTCCTGAAACGCGGAAAATGTGTATTCACAGACCTCCAACCGAAGAACACAAGAGTGCATTTTGAACATCAATACCATGCTCTCGCCTTCGGGAAAAATATTAATCACTTTGATACATATGGCAAGTCTGAGGGTTAAAAGATTAGTAAAGACACTGTACTGTCATAAGGAACATATTTTCCGCCTGAGAAACATTTATGTCACCGTTTTCTCTGAAGAAAGTGAGGCATCAAAAAACAACACCCCACGTCCGTTGATATTCATCTTAGGTGTTGTGGGAATCGGTTTATAGTGGTAATGAAAGCGGTTTTTCACGTAGCGCTTTCGATGGCCTTGACAATACTTAGCTTTCCGTTGGGAGCCGGAATTGACAACGGTCTGTTTATACAATTGCGGCTCCCAGACAGCAAGCTGAAGATTATTTGTAATCCATGGAGAATCTGTTTTAATTTTTTTAAATCATAAAATTATAGTAAAATGATATCTTTGTCTCGTATTGTCTAACGTGGGCGAAAAATCATAATGTTCACAGGTTGAGGAGTATTAAATTGTTTCTTAATAATTACAGAAAATAATATTTTCCCTTTATATTTTAAACCTAATATTTGATTATCTCCAGTAAAACATTACAATGCAAAAGTGCAAATGTTAAAAAATTCTATAATCTAGAATAAATAATATATTTATACTTAAGACTAAAGTGGTAAGCAATGAAATATAGAAATCAGGGTAATTGAAATAAATTATTTTCAACTACAAAACACGCGCAATTTCCAGATTAAGGTAGTTATTCGTTCCATGTTGTCATATCTGCCAGGAACTTGGGTATTATTTCATTCAGAGACAAGATTCGGAAGATCAGATAAATCGCACCGGAAAAAATCCAGAGGGACCCTACATGTTTAATATAAACTTTGAAGACAGGCCAATTGTATTTTTAAAGGTACGCAATAAATGTGGCAGTATGCAGGAAAAAACTGAAACATTCTTCATATTCAAACAATTTCATGGAGGTGCAATGCCAAAGAGATCTACGCCATTTAATTATTCACGTTTTAAAATAGAAAGAAATTAAAGAAAATACTTCAAACTTTTCTCAAAAAAATGACCCTCAAAGTGTTTGGCATCAACTTTGCCTTAGGATATGGTAAAGAAACGCTTGAAGTATGGCTGCAGATTCATTTTCGTTGAAATCCCTGGTTTTTAGAAAATTCCTATGTTTAATCGTGTTCCACAACTACCAATATTGAAGATAGGTATTTATTAATTTCTTTCCCTACCGCTTCCACGGTAGACAGACAATTATGTAAAAGCTGCGCGAAAAACATTTTGTTTTAGGCATTTAACAAAAAGCTTTTTTGTTACAACCACCTGTATTACAGCGGCCTAGTAACGAAAAAGTGGCATAAATCCAGTTGCTAAATTCAGAAAAATCCTCTATTCACGTGCCAGTAAAGCCAGAATCCATGTTTTATGGCTCCTTGATAACCCGAAAAATCACAACGGCAAAACGTTTTGCGTTTATTTTACAACGCTAGCTGCTAAACCGTTCACCAATTTTCCCTCAAAAAATTCATAATTTCCCGGGCGCTTTGGCTGATGTCGCGCGAAAGTTTAAATTTAAAATCGATATTTTATTTTGGGGGTACTTTTACACAAAGCCCCTGAAACATTTTCAAGAATGAGGCTATCGACTTTCATTAAATTTTCTTGTTGATAGAACTGAAAACGTGTAAAGAATGGCCGCAGAGTCTGTAATTTGATAAAAACTTTCGATTTTCGAATAATGGCAAAATTAAAAAATTTTTCTGCGTCTTCCCACAACAAAAATACTTAAGATAGAATTTTTTCCTCTTAATAAAATACCTTTCCTTATATCGATAGATTTTGAATAAGGCCAAGACATTTTTAGCTCAGTTATTTTCAGTTATTTAGGTGAAACATACGCAATTTTTAATTTTTGTTTTAAGTTTATCACAATTAGTTTAATAATTTCTTTAAGTTTTTTCTCAATAACAGCTCCATCGTTAATTGAATGAAATTTTATTGGTGAATAGTGTGAAGGACGTTTTAGGAGAATGGTGTAGGTCTCATGTTCGTTTAAACCCTAATTTTTCGACAGTTGACAAAATTTCAAGATTTTTTTTCGGTCCAGTGTTTATTTTTCAGCATCGTCGTGTACAGTAGTTTCCGCCCTAGGCCGGCAACGGCGGCGCGGGCGATCCCGTCCCCTTGTTCGCGTTTTTCGCTCTATGTCTCCCATTTTTCCCTGCCCCACATCTCATTCATCGCAGGCTCCTCACATTGATTTAAACGTCTCCTCCTCCTCTCCTGTTTCATCTTACCCATCTCTTCTTCTCTCTCTGTCTGCTGCTTCTCTGTTTCCTCTTGTATTCTCTCTTCTCTTGTTTCTCTGTCTCCTGTTTCTCGTCTCTCTCTGTTTCTCTGTCTCTTTTCTGTTTCTCTCTGTTCCTCTTCTGAATTTTCTCTGTCTCTCATCTCTGTTTCTCCTGTCCGTCTTTCTCTCTGTCTCTCTCTGTGTACTCTCCTCTGTTCTCTCTCTGTCTCGTCTCCTGTCTCTTCTGCTCTCCCTCTCTGTCTTCTCTGTTCTCTCTGTCTCTCTCTGCCTCTCTGTTCTTCTCTGTTCTCTCCTGTCTTCTCTCGTCTCTCTCTTCTCTTGTCTTCTCTCGTCTCTCTTCTGTCTCTCTCTCTGTCTGTTCTTTTCTTCTCTCTCTCTCTTTCTCTGTCTTTCAAGAAGTCTAACCTCCGCTTTTCCAGGGCATTGTTACCCTTCACGTGGCCCAGTAAAGTTGCAAGGGCTGCGAAAACTATTTCTTCACAATTGGCATAAGCAAACGAAAGAGCGACAATACGACAAAGCTGACACATCGGCGCGAGCTGCTGCGACATGTAACTTTTCCGCCGCGTTGCCCGATGAGAGGGGTTTCTCACCTCTACAGAGAGAGAGACAGAGAGAGACAGAGGAGAGAGGGAGAGAAACAGAGGAGAGGGAGAGAGACTTTAAAGTCACATGTAGAGTTCCTCGATTAGATGTTAGGCTTTTTCCTTGGCGGAGGAACGTTATGTCATAAGCATTTTTTCCTTAATAACACTGGTACAATATGTTTTTGTTGACGTCGTTAATTAGTAGCGACAATAAAGTAACAATTAATATTGACCTTCGAAGAATTCCGTGTTCTATGTTTAAATATATTTCTGATAGTTGTTCGATAACACAGACTTGGATGTATTAGTATTGGATGACATTTTCGATGAAGGAGAGTATATTTTCATGGCAAATGCCAGAGACTCAGAAAAAGATGCTGTACGATCCATATCATATCGAATACTTTTTCTATGTCAAGACTATTGCCGCTTTATGTTGATTAAATCCTACATCCAATAAATGCTTGTTGGATGTAGGATTTACAGATCCTGACAAAGTGGAAAATAGTTGAGTATCCAGACCTAAATAAAAACTGATTTTATACATCTTTGTGAATCTAGGAACCATCTCAAATGGCCTCTGTTTATCAGGCTTCGCCGGATCTTTTCCGGGTTCGGGTACAAGAATCACTGTAGCGATATTCCATATTGATGGGAAGTTTCTGGTAACCCAAATTTGCTTTCATAATCTATTTCTGGTTAAAAAATATTTAATAAAATTGTTTGGTATGGATTCTACCTGTATATAAGTTATTTTTAATACATTTCTTTAATAAAAAATCCATTTTCTCTATCGATCATTGCCCTTCATACCCCATGTCTTTCCATCATATTTTTCCATCATAAGTAATGATAAGTTTTAATTCGTTTGTGTAATGTATATTTGAACGACATGTAATGAGTCTCATGAAACGCAAAGCTTCACGAAACGTGTATTAAAAAAATGTAAATTAACGTAAGAAGCCACATTATTTCTGCAGTTATCTGATGATAAGATCCCCAATGGTCCTTCTTTCAATTGATTTGTAAAATAATACATTTCCACTATTTTGAGGAAGAAAAACCTCGCATGGTAACACTGCTCTGTGCAACTCTTCCGTGCCCCCGAGGCTGCTCTCTCCAACTCAGCCGCCAGAGAAGCATGCTGGGCTAGTCACGAAAGCAAACACGGCGGGGGTAGCTTTCAACACCAATCAACTAACTCAGCCCGGTCCATGTTTATCTCTTCTCGCTCATCTCCCCGCGATTATAAAAGCTCGAACGCCCTCATCCCATACAAACACAGAATCGACCTCCGGGTCAACACGCTCAAGCGACTAACACAGAAATTGGAAGTCGCCTAAACAAAGCGAGATTGCAGCTGATTGGTCGTAAAGACTATTTGTTGCTATTTGCAGTCCAATACATAGAGGAATAACATAGCATTCGTTGGCAACAGGCGAAAGATTTTACGATTTCTTGTACGTAGTATAGAGGAAGTATTGCACTGCTGCAGAAAAAAATGCCGCTTTTTCGACACGTTGTTTTGTGGAACTCTTGACACTGAAAAAATATTTTTTTCTTACTACTATTGCTACTCGTTATTGAATTGCGTGTAGGATATGCTGTGTGATTAACAATAACGAAATTTACTAATAGTCTCGCTCATGTAATCCAGTTATTGATGACGTTAATTCTTTTAAAATACCAAAATGAAATAAAAAGATCACATAAGATGTTTTCTTTCTTATCTTATTCTTGGGAAAAGCCATGCCTTTTAAAACACTCTTTGTACGCAAGCTCGCGACGGGCACTTTATATTCAATGGGATTCTGAGGAATGCAAACATTGGATGTGTGGGGGTAAGACGAGTCTTGTTGTTGTTGTTTAAAATGATGTTGAGACTCCAACATCAAACAATGCCGTCAAATAGTGTTTTGAGTATTTGAGTGTTTTGATACCGTTTTAAAGTAAAATGTACACAGTTAAAGAATTTCGGGCTGACTGCCGAGAACATCATGTAAAATTGAGCTTGTAATTACCTAAAATGTACCTTTATTTCGAATAGAAGAAAGACACAACAACAACAAACTAGAAGTATCTTAGTCACCGGCAGCAGCAAAAAAGCACAATATATTACTCAGCAATAAAATATATATTTGAACACAACCAGTATTTACAAAACTTGCAATAACATTGTGTAGAATATTTATACAATACAACAGTTTTTACATACCAATAATATTTTAAAAGTTACCGTTCCATTATGCAACGCGGAAATAGCAAATATTTAATTGCATGTAGCTTCTTCTTTGAAGCCTTGTGTTGCCTAAAATAAGCTGCGTCGTAAGCGTTGGCACACTGAGTAAGAGAATCTAGTCGGAACGCGCAGTGTGAGTAAAGGCGGAATAACGCGATCAGATATTTGAATTTTGGAGTCAAAATGGCAACTCATTCATTGTTTTTATATTATTCCAGAGTTCCTAATTAGTTTATAGTTTTCCCTGGTTCCTTACCGTAGATCCTGTCACTTGGACGGAGACTGAATTACTTTCTTTGAATGTCTGCGGGCATTGGAAATTAGGAATATAATCAGCTTCATATATACGCCGATTGTGAAAACTAGAATTATGACACGAGCCAATTGCCGCCTAGCAGATTTAGTCCTTGCCCTTGGCTAGAGGGTTCCTCAGCGCCACTTGTGCGAGTGGCAGTAACCGTTAAACGATACCAATAATCTCACATTTTCTTGAGCCGTCTTCAAGCGGAATGTGTTTACTTCTTCTCTTATTTCTTTTTTAACGGCAGTGAATCCAAATGAGCGTCTTTTTATGTCTCGAGGAACATTTAACTGATTTAATGCTGTGCCTTTCCTCAGCTGCAACAGAAAAAAATCTACCAAAGCTCAACGCTCAGGCGACATAACAGAGACTTAAATTCACGCTAAAGTTTAATAAATAAACGCCTGATTGCTTAATTTTCTTTAATTATTTTTGTGAGTTCCCCATAGATCCCAACGTCTGACGTTCAACAAACAATCCGTAAAATATACAAGTTTACTTATTTCCGAAGCCGGACAAATTAGTACATAATGTATTGAACTATATAATAGAGTATATTTCTTTCAACACCTATATATCCCAAGAATAACAGAAGTAAAGAGCAAGAAGGTGAGATTTATCGTACTTCAATTTTTTTAAATTTACTACTTTACTCATCATACTGACATTTACTACTATTAGTGAAAAGAAACAAATCCAATGATCTCAAATAAAAGGAACAGTTAGAAATCCAGAGAACGGCATACTACCCGATACCGGAATAGAGACCTCGGAATTCTCTTGCTATTGGTAGGTCGGGGTTAGTGTAATGGCCGAGGTAACTTAAATTCAAAGAACATTATGTGGATAATAATCCTAATGTAATGGTGGCTCAAAAGGTTCGTTGAGATGCGCATCGTAATGGCAAAGCTTTGTGCTGTGGTGTAGACTATTGTCGGCACATGATATTTTCGTTATTATCGGGAGTACTGAGATCATACTCTTCAGCAGTATTGCATCTATTCAAGAAGATTTTTCTCATGTGATGATGATAAGATGACAAAAACTTGTGCTATGCCAAAATAAATGAAGTCCGCACATTCCCTGTTGCAGAATATCAGGACAAGGGAAGCAGGGGCTATCCATTTATATCTCGGCATAGCAGCGCATGTGAACGGAAAGTTAGGTCTTAGATTTATTACAAATTAGTCTGTACTCCCTGCACAGGGTGGTGTATGAAAACAACTGATTTGCATAAGAATGTACTAGAAGAAAATGACAAGGAGAATAAAGTAAGTGAGATAAAATAAAAAACCTTCGCAAAAATGTGGAAAGCTGACGCCATTGATGATTCTCTGAGCAATGACAAAATAATCATTACTGATGGGTTGATACCGGGCGCGTCAACTGCTTAGGTCATTAGTCTCGTAAGTGTAGCGAATTTTTATTGTGGGAGGTGGCAGTGATCTTCCGTCCGCCTGATGGCGAGAGCCAGATATACCCGGAGACTTGCGGAGTTTCCCCACCAGATTTCGCCAACACGCGAGGCTCCGATCCAGCTGGGACAAGCACTAAACTCTTCACTGGTCTTCCGGCATTATGCTAGTGTGATGCATATAAATATGTGTTTGGGGGCGAAGATAGGACAAAGAAGAGGAAGGAAAGATCGCGTGGGGTTTGTGGCCCGTTTGTTAGGGTACTGCTCTGGCGTTGGCTCTGGTTGACGTTTACTGGAGAAACCACGGAAAACTTTACTCTACCAATCAGAGCAGTCGGCCTCTAGAATTCTCTCCAGATAGCGGCTGAATTCTACCTAGTCATCTTACTAATATCGAAAATGCTGCCACCGTCGGGACTCGAATCCTTGGGCCTTCCGGTCAGAGGCACTGCAGTGATATGAATAGATGCCTCGTGCCACCAAAGTCGGTGTAATCATAGCAACCTCCTGCAAAAACGAAAGAGGTATTTCGGTTCAGTGCCATTCCGCGTGCGGTGCGTGTGCCATCGTCTGTTCCGCGTGGGCAGTTGATGGAGTGCGCGGCCACGCGGGGCGGGGATCTGAGCCCAGGAGTCGACGAATGGCTGTTTGGGCGCCGCGTCTGGGAGATTTACTTGCGGGGGGGGGGCACTGGCGGGCGCTGGTGGGCGCTTTGTGCCCTTGCGCTGTCAAATATTGTTGTTTGACTAATTCACCGCGCGACATTCCACTTATTAATATTTTCACGTAAATTACAAAAATTAAGATTTTGGCTCATGAAAAGCAAATATTCCCACATTCACGGCATGTGTCATTACCAATAATGTGTGTAGTGAAGATCATGAACTCCACACCAATAATGTGTTTAGTGAAGAATGAGAGAAACACCGAATGTTTTTGTCTTGCTACATGTCTTGGTGACGACATAATCATTTGAAGGATCATTCATTTAAATTATCAAAACATTTTTACTTACTTTTCGTAAAAAGTCTCAAAATATAACTTTTTGACTGTTTTTTTTTTATAATTTAAACTAATAAAATTACGTATTTAAATCATTAAAAATTGCTTGGTACATTCATAACTCTAATTAAACTTTTCAAAAATGAAATAGCTTCATGTACGTAGCTAATCAGAAATATAATGTAATTTCAACAGTAACATTATTTTATGTTAACACGAAATATTTTATTTTATTCCCGTTACATTCATCACTTAAATAGTACTACATTTCAAACATTACAATCAATATTTTTAAAAATGTGTATACTTGGATACCTACATAACCAACCTTTGACGTAGTGTGTATTTATTAACACGAGTTAAAAATGAGAAATTTCAAGAAAATATGATGCAGTGGATTCTAACGGAATGGAAACGCAAGGAATGTTTGCGTCGCATTAGAGAGTTGTATTAAAGTGTAACATATCAGTACGTGGGTGTTGGAAAATATTAATTTTGACTATTTTCAGGACCAAAAGAAAAACGAGTTTGATGGAGTGGATCCTTTTTTTAGAATTACCTTGTAACATTGTTTATTTAGAGATTTTAATGATTCATTATGTTACAATTCGAACTGACACAGAAAATCTTTAGTTAGAAAAAAAATATGTGAATTTTGACTTCGAACTGAAAGGAGCGACCAAAGGGCCTTCCGGAGAGGTAGCATCTGTCCTCAACCTCATTCGCGGCGGCGCCTGAGCCGATTGTGAATAGACAAACTGCCCCGCGAACCGCGTGCTTACCACCTTATTTGCTGCAAACTACTCGACGCCCGAGAGCAAATGGTTGAAGACGTTTCGATGACAGAAGAGAGTTTTCAACTCGCACTCGGTGAACAGATGTTTTTCAACTGCCCGCGCGGAAGGCACGGAGAGTGAAAGTGGACTCCCCGAAAGAGGTGCGTGAAGGCCGGAGAAGAGCGGAGGGGGCGGTGCGTGGCGGGGCCTGGCGACTTGAGTCAGCTCGCCCGCCCGCTCGCCCACTTCTGCACATTATCAAAACACGGTCATTGCGGCGTTATTTATGAGGGGGTTGCGCAAGCGCTATAAGTGGCCCTCTCCCCCTCTGACACCTGCCACCGCTCCGCGCACGCGCTCCTTTTCAGTCGGAGGCTCCTTGCTACCCCACCCACCCTTCTGGCTCAAACAACAGAACACATTTCGGGGGTCCGTTATTCCAAATAAAAAAACAAAACATGTCCGGCTGCTCTGTCCGTTGGCCCGACTTTTCGCCGGTCCGCCCAAACCAGGTCCGAGTTGACTTTAAATCATTTAAATCTCCAACATTGTAAACATTTTTTTTATTTTTGGATGTGCCTCTACACTCTATTTAAGCTAGATTATTTCGTAATCGTTTCTTCAGTATTAACTATATTTCATGCTCATGTTTCCAAACTATTAGTAGTTTTCTCGTAATTTGCAGTAAAATTTCGCCTTTAATTATTATTGGAATCTATATGATACAATTGTAGCAGCGTGCTGTCATATCCAACAACATTATTCAATATAATATCGGCATGTTAGTTGGCCGGTGGTAACTGCAGGCAGCACTTTGAATAGCAGGTGACGCGGACGAAGTGCTGGCTCTATGTCACAACCAATCATGAGCTCTGCGAAGGCGCTGATCGGCGACGGGTTCGCGAGCGCGTCTGGATTGCAGTACCCCGTGCCACAAGGCCGTATCGCTGCAGGATAAATTTTGGACGCACGACTCGGCTGTTTGAGTGCGTCCCCTCGCCCGTTTCTGGCAGGATATTACTATGCATGAGACCTCGTTCATATATCTAATCGATTCCATGGTTCGGGTACCACGCGTGTGTTTTCGGCCGTCAAACGCCACCGCCGCGCGCTGGCGACGTTTGGGTCTTGTCGCAGCTGTCACGCGAAATTTTCGTTGACTATCAGTATTCGTTCCCGAAGTACGTACTTCATGTGCTCAACGGCGTTTTTACTGGTCGTTTCTGTGGGATAGCCAAATATTTTCTGCCTTTTTTCTTTTGATTCCTGATGCGCACATCTTCGCAAACCTCCTCCTCCATTCGACTGCAGCATGCACCCCCAACACGCGGTCAAGAGGACTGGCTTGAAATTTGCTGATTTTGAATTTCTAGAAATTTCGGCCGAAAAGATTCAGTGATAGTGTGAGAGCTGCCCCTTTTCTATCCATTCCCATTACTGCGTCATAAAGTGTTCTTTCTTCCAGAGATACTCGGAAATTCCACAGATGTGAACACCTGTGTGACATTTGACTAACACGCGGTAGCCGTAGACATCGGGCGCTCGGTCAGCCACCTTCATCGTAATGGATTTCTTATGGCCCCTGTCTTCTCCCGGGGAAGGCAAGTGGCTAGGGTAGCGATTCGGGTCGGCGTGGCTTGAAGAGGAGTTGGATAGTTTTATGGCGGAGGCAGGTGGGCGTGGCGAATGAGGGTGGCGCAGACACCACACGCCTTTTAATGGGATGGTGGAAATTGCTCCATTGAAACCTCCCCCCCCCGACAATCATATTAAAATCAACGAAAACAAGACTTCTATAAATTGCAAATAAAATTAAGAAGGATAATTATTCATTACATAAAAACATATGTCGATTAAAACATAGAATATATATTTTTTAAATTCATTAATAAAAATCGCCAGGGTGGCACACCTCCTACATTATTTAACTCTCTAGTGCTCCTTGTTACGTGTACGTAACGATATTTCTGATCGACTCGTATTTATATTTTTTTGCATTCATTTGCAAATTTTATGTCGTCAATAGACAGAGACATTCTAAATGAAAGAGATAAGAAAGTTGTTTTTTTTCATTCCTAAATGCCAGATGTCCATTTAGCCGTGATCGCTAAGGCATTGTACATTTCTGGCCAGGGTGTACACATGATTTGTGTCGGTTAGAAACTTTATCTAAAACCGTGTTTAGCTGCTTTGTCTGTGGTTGAGTCGGTGTGTGTGCGCGTGTGTTTGCATAATGTGCGCGTGTGTTTGTATAAATGCAATCAAAAATTAACTTAGAAGTTATATGTAACACATATGGGAACACATTACCATCTTGAGAGATATTACCAACTCTCAGCGAAAATGACATTCGTCAAAAATAAGGTAAACAACACAAATCATTCATTTATGATGAAACTGCGTGGCGTCGCTGCCGTATATCGTTGAATACACTGCAAATAATTTGTAAGCAATACTTTGAATGAATTCATTTTGCGAAGGTTTCGTCTTGGCCCAGCCATTCTGCTGCACAGTGATCTACGAAATGCTCAAACAAATCGTAAACCAAGTTCACTCCACTACCACTACGTTTTACGTATTTTTCAAGACGCGTTTTACGTATTTTATAATGGTTCTAATTTTTTCGACTTTGCCATGTTCTTTCATATACTATGAGCTTTTAAGAACGGAAAAGAACATCATGTGTAGAGGTTGAAAGTTTTATGCTTCTAGGCATTGTTTTGTTCCCGCGGAGATTAAACGCTTGAGCAGCCTTCACCGGGAGCCACTCGGCAGCGCCACCGAGAAGCGTCGGGCCCCTTCACACGCAGGCACCGACAAGCCCCACTGAGCGAGGGAACGGCAGGAACCGTGAGTTGCCACTGTAGACGCCGGCTGTCGCATGGCAGGCAACAAACTCACTGGTGCGTCCGACTGGCAGGCCAATAAAGGCTAGCGTGAAGGCGTCTGAGTGACCTTGTGTGAAGTGCGATTTAAACCACTGTGATCTTGTGGTGTCGACGGAGAAGCGCGTCACTCTCTGATGGCGAGAGTGCGACAATAATCGCCATTGCAGCGCTACGACGCCGCTCGTGTGAATATCTCCATGTAAACGAACACTTTGGCAGCCGACACGTCGCTCGGAAGCGCTGCTAAGTGGCTTCCAGTGAAGGGGCTCTTGGCTACGACAGCCCTCATTTTCTTGTTACGATTCAGGAGATTCATTATCGCGTTACAAAACCGCGCTGCGCCCGTGACCTTGCCGGGCGCTTTCGGAAGTGCTGTTTGCTTTCCTCGAGCGCGGGTCGCAGGGGGGGGGGGCGGCGGCGGCGGATGAGGGAAAACCAGTGCGCGCGCGAATAGCGCCGACGCAAATGGAGCATAATCACCCCTCGACGCCGGCGCCGGCGCTAACGAGCCACTCCCGCGCGTTCCTTCACGCCAGTGAGGGGCGCACCCGACGGGACGTGGCAACAGCATTGTTTGAATGTGTCTCAGCCCAGCACGACATGTTTTGATGCTACAACTACTTTCATTTAGAGAATGTTTATAAGAGTATAAATATATTTTTTTATTTGAGGGAATTAATAAAGTATGCAATGTAATTGTTTCTAGTTTTTATACTTTGCCATTAAATGTCCTGTATCTGACAATTGGCCTCCTAATATGGGGTAGTTAAATTCTACAAGGGTTTCCTTGTAGTTGGATTATTACAGTCCTTATTGTACATGGGTTTATAAATGAAATTTCAACAAAACAATTTTAAAAACTTATGTTCTTGTTACAATTTAAATTTTGGCCGTTAATTTACAGATACACGAAATTCTAATGAAATTCGTCTGGTTAAATATATTTATAATTTCTATTGTTTTTATTTTGTGTATGACTCTTAATTGTAAGAAATTAAATGAAATAAAGATAAAAACAAGTGTGGACAAAAAAGCTTGCCATTAATGGACACTGCATTAGATTGTATGACGGTCCCAGATCTCTGCTCTCAAAGGGGCGCTGCTTCAAAAGGGCGGTTAAGATGCTATTGGTAGGAGGCTTTTCTACCTTCCGAGGGGTGCAATGCACTATCCCCCGCAGCGAGTGTGTTGGTTCGAGCGGGCATCACTCAGGGCAGCCGATCTCCCGTAGTGTTCATGCGGCAGATAGTAATGAAAAGAGAGTTATGCTTGGAAGTTTCGTTCTTAAGAGAGACTTTACCAGTATCTATTTTTTATCACCATGTACTTGCCAGCACACAACAAGGGCACCACGAGAACCTCTTTAGGACTCTGCCACACTTCTGAAGTTCCCTTGTTCATCGATCATGTTTTGATATCACCTTTGTCTACAACCACATCTGCCAATTGGTTTAGACGATCATTAGGAGTAGTTGCACGATGAAACTTATTGGACTTTGTTACCGCCGTAAATTGATCGATTGATTGGTTAGTGATTCCGGGCGCATCAACTGGTTATTAGCCCCAGAAGTGCAGTGTATATTTATTACGGCAGGGGGTCGTGATTTTCTCTTGCCGGATGGCGAGATCCGAAACCGACCTGCATGTCGTCCTGAGTTTTTAATCAACTAAGTATCTCCCACAGTAGGGCACCCCACAAACCGGGACAAAATCTAAGCTCCCGACTGGTCTCCCGACATTTATGGTAGTGTAAGTCTTGTAAGTATAAGTGAGTCAAAGTAAGGGGCGAGAATAGGACGGAGAAGGGGAAGGAAAGATCGCGAGGGGTCCGTAGATCGTTTGTGAGTGTACTGTTAAGGTATTCGTCTGGAATTGATAGGGGAAATCACGGAAAACTACCGCTAGAATTCTTCTTCAGACAGCGGCTGACTTCGGCCTGACTAAGTACTAAGTAGCTAGCGTCGAAAATCATGCCATTGTGGGGACTCGAACCCCAGGTCCTCTCGGTCGGAGGCACGGCAGTGACATCAGTTGATGCCCTGAGTCACCTTTGCTGGTTTTACCGTCGTGAAGTGGGGAAGGGATGCAGCAGGTGGCGCCTGCAAGTGGGATGTCTGAGGGGGGAGGGAGGCCCGGCCTCAGGCAATTGAGGATGGCCAGGCCTTGGCCCGCTGCCTTGAAAGGAAGGGAGAACCCTTCCTCCCTGCAATTACACATCTTTCAACGTGCTTTAATATCGAGCATTGGGAAAGCATTATAAACATGCAATCAGTGCCAGATTAATGCGCGAGTCCTTATGAGGCCCAGAACTTCATCAAACGTTGCGAGCCTCTAATAATTGAAGTATTGAACATAGGATTCAAAATTAATACGAAAATATTTAAAATTATTTATGAAATAAATAAATATAAATTTAATTTAAAAAGTAATTATTGAAGGACTCTGTCATATGGTGGATATAAGAGCGTATTTAGTCTGTTAATCCACCTACGCAAGCAATGAATCAGTGTCCGAAATTCATGTTTTGGTAGACCGTGACAAAAGAAAACTGTTAACATTTGTTTGTCTATCAATTTGTCAGTCTGTCAGTTCGCTTACAACCTCCCTATAGTCTGCCTGTCTGTGTGTCCTTTCATCTGTTCGTCCGCCCGCCCGCCCGCTTTCTATCCGCGTGTGTACATTTGTAAATCTACTCACGTGGCTACCTGTCTGAATGTATTAGTCTGTCTGCATACCTATGTTCACCTACTTCCGATTTGGAAACAACTCAGTTTTTTTTTCATTTCAGCTTTTTTTAAATTGATATTTTTCTGTAGATCTGGCTCAAGAGACTCTGAAAATTCCAAAACAAGATTTTAATTTTGTTTGGGTTATTTACGCGAAACTAATTAAGGATGTTTTTATGAATGTGGGTCGAGTTTATTATTTTACTGTTTCGCCCAAATATATCAAAGTTAACCTACCATAAGATACTATTAGTATCGCTGCTGCTCCTAATGATCTAAAAAAGCAAAAATAGTTCCTATTTACAAAGGTGATGGCTAGTCATTAGTTGCTAGTCACAGACCGATTAGCATAACGTGGATAATATGAGAAATTTTGGAATGTAGGCCTATACGTAATAATTTCTTTATAGGAAAGCAACTCAGTTTTAGATCCGGTTGCACGTGCAAAAGGTAATAAGCTACGGCATACCAAGATGCATGAGACAGTACTGAACTTCTGTGAATGAATTGATTCTTAAATAATTAACTATATCAAAAGTTTTGAATTAGATTCTTATGGTTGATAAATACTCATGATAGAGACAATACTATCGATTGAAGTGGCGTAGCAACATAATAATCCAAATTTCACACCTCAAAAATAAAAATCTCCCAGTTTCCGTAATAAAAAACATTATGGCACAATCGCGGTACTAATGTGTTCGTAAAACTACTCGTATGGCCGTAGAGAGTAGCAATTCACTTTGTAATTGACGAATCCCTGATCTTTCATCAATATCGAGCACTTCCAACCGAAACCCAGAGCCCAACTGGGGGCTACCTGGACTAAGGAGCATGCGGCTCACAGCCTCCCATTCGTCGACGCATTGCATTTATATTGGCAATGGACATTGTTAGTGATGCCGGAAACTAGCGGGGGATTTCAATTACCAGCTGGGACTTTTATGTACGGAGTTTTTGCCGAATAGAATCTACATCACCAATCCAAAAGCTGAAATAAATTGACACACGGAGAAATATGTGGATTTACACAAACTTTTAACGCTGCTTTTTAAGAGAAAAAGGTATAACATTAAGTGGCCGCGGGCCCCTTACAGTAGTGCACTCGTGGGCCCAAGGATCCTGTGTTGTACTCGCACAGGGTCCTCGCAGGTGGAAATGTTTCAGTACGAATAACGCAGTGTTTGACGTTTATATTTTAATAATGTTTTATAATACTGTAATTAAATATGATTGTATTACAAAAAATAGTTTGCAGTAATCAAACAGAAAGCGTTTCAATAAGAAGTCATGCAGTCTGAACGTCAACATATGGTACACAACACCTACAATTGTCTCTATCGCCGACGAATGTAGACAGATTTTGTTTATTGTAGAGAGTAAACTAGTCTGATGTACTTAAGACGAAACAACTCAGTTGCCCTGTACTTTATATTAAACTGCTTATGTTGGAGATTTATATATATTCTATAAATAATATAATTTGTTATTAACTTTTAATCCTGCCTCATACCTCATTCTTATACCTTCTGCAGTGCAACTGCATTATTAACAAAACAATAAACTTGTGTTATTTCAGAATGCCACAGACATCCTCGTATTGGCTAGTTTCCTATTCTCTTCAACATCTAAGGCCGCTTGCCCACGCCGCGGCAGAAGCGCGCGAACGTCAATCATCAGGGCTCTTCGCCGACGACGGACAAAGGGACCGAAGCAAGTACCTGCTGCGGTCCTTTTGTCCGTCGTCGCCGGAGGGTCGCGTGGGCAAGCGGCCTAAAAGTGAGAGTAACACACCACTCGTGGGGGTGCGGTGAAGAGTACCTTCGCGCACTCCGTACAGGACATATACCTCTCGCTTCTGTATCTTTACATATTTGCCCACGGTATTTCTCATCTTGGTGCTTGAACCATTGTTGTAAGTGTGACTCAATTAAACACAAAGGGTACTCTCAGTAGTCTGTCAGGACAAGAAAATGTGGTACACATGTAATACACGAGGAAGTCAAAATGTCCACCCTGCCTCAAACACAACTAAACATCCATGTCTTACGTGGATTTCTAATCCACAGCTAGGTTTTTTAACATATTTATTTGTTGAAGATGGAATACATCGTTTAGTATAATTACTTTACAGATTTTGTTTAGACTTATGCTAGTTCAAATATCTAAGCTAACTTAATCTATACAATGGAGAGGATACTCTAGGGGAGAACATCGGAGTTATGTATCGTGGTTGGCTAAGATTTTTAGAAAGGCTTCAAATGGGAATCTATTTTTTTATTCGCGGGTGGGTTGGATTTTTCGCTAGATTGAAATGGAATGCTACTGGGATGGTTTTGATAGCAATTGTGTGATATGGGCTATTTGGTTTATTATTGTATTGATATTTAATTCAGAATGGTGTTGTTCATTACTTACAGGGGGTACTTGTGATTAATCGCGGATTTTGTTTGAATTACTTGGATTTTTAACATATGGTGAGGACTGCGTTTGTCCATATGGGTATGCGTAGAGCATTAGTGACTTCATTTATCTTTATAAACTGTTGGTAGAGTTTTGTGTATGACAGGGATTTGTGTTGTTTGATTTGTGGCCGGAGTTGGAATACCATGTATTTCTTGCGTGTTTTTTAAAATTTTGATATCTCTATGGGTTTTTCCCAAGGTTAGTTTTGTGTCTACGCGAAGTCCTAAGTATTTTATGGGTTGTGATGGAGGGGTCCAGATGATGGAGGAGCTGTTTATTATTAAGGGAGAGGGTGAGGTAAAGGTTCTGACCGAGAAGATTTTGCTGTTGTTTGTCAGGATTACATTGAATTTTCTAGGTGTTTGCCTACGATTCAATTTAATTTAAGTGGCTTGGAATTTGTGATCGGAGGTTATTTAGTGAGTATCCAGAGACAAATGGTGCTGTATCATCTACGAATTGAGCAATATTAGAAGTCGTTGATGATGGAAAATCTGAAATGTAAATGTTGAATAATGTTGGATAAAAAGGGGAGTCTTGCGGGATGCCTGCTTTGGTAATGTGTAGCGTGGAGTGGTGATTGTTGACTATTACTGACCACAGCTTAGTGTCCAAGTACTTCGGTTTACCTGACCCAAGCCCTGTCTTACAAGGCCGAATCTCTTGGCCATAATAGTTGAAAATCTTTATCAGTTGTGTAACATAATAATTCGATAAAGCCAATAATATAACTGAAACTGTCCTTATGCCTTTTGTAAGGACTTCACCTTGCATATATACTATAGTATCATCTGACGAGACTCAAAGTCTGATGGTGATGGGCGCGGAGTGACGTGCTGGCTTTGACCTTTTTGCTCCGGCTCCACAGATCTACAGGATTTGGGCAGCTCTGGATTGATCGTGGTGTGAGGATGTTCATGTATTCAAAATATAAAAGTATTATTTTCAAGATGCAGTGTCAAATGGGCAAATCCTTATTTATTTTCGCCTGCTCAATGTTACAAAGATGATAAAACATGCAAACTAATTATTTTTGTGTTTTCTTGACACCTGACACCATCTTCTTGCTTAACTGTCATTGGACAATTCAAAAGACAACTGTCGTCATCTTTGCCACTGGTTTTTATAGACCAACACTGGCTTACTTAATAAAACCGGCCGTTAAACGCTATCAGCGTACGTTGCCGTCTGTCTTGCTACGTAATGTCTTGTCGCATCAGTCACATGCAATGTGCGTAAACCATCATAGTTTAATCATATTTTAGTACTTAATCTGCTATTCTAACAGGTCATTAATCTAGCGTAGTCAAATAGTTTCTGTCTTGTTTAGCTTAGTACCTGGAGGACACATCTGGTTCGAAATCTTCCCCCACAGTTGTGAAACATACACCCAACATGTGATCAAGAGCTTCCTGTGGATTTGATGATTTTGGAATTTCTAGAACGTTCGGCTGAAAAGATACAGTGGAAGGGAGTGTGCTGCCCGTTCTCTACGTAACCGCATTACAGCGACCTGTGATAGGTTGTTAATAGGTTCTTTCTTCTAGTGCTACTGGGAAATCCACGGATATGAACACCTGGGTAACTAATTTGATAACGCGCGGGTTCAGTAAAGGTCGGTCACCCCATCGTCGTAATGGATTTATAATGGACACTTGTCTTCCGCCAGGGAAGGCAAGTGGCAAAGTTAGAGATTCGGGTCGGCGTGTCTTGAAGAGGAGTTGAAGAGTTATAGGACTGGATCCGTTGCCTATAGAGAGAAGCAGGTGTGGCGAATTAAGGAACGGTATTATAAAACTCGATATATGCAAAAGAGATTCTCATAAAACGAATGCTGAGAATGCATTTATATCGGGTTTTGCTAATATCTTGTAAGTTTGATTGATTAATACAACAGTTTACAATAATATTTGTCAAATTTTGATAAAACCCGATTTGAGGGATGATAAAACGGGTCCAAAGATGCCTAAAAAATGTACAACTTATATTGAATTGCTTTTGCATTTATCTAGTTTTGAAAAAAACGCTCTCAATTAGGGTGGCACAAGTGCGGCAGCGCGGGTCCCATGTGCACTGCGATGGTTAGAATAGTAAAAATGCTACCCATTGCAATATAAAGCATGTTAGGCACGTAAAGTTAGCATAGCAAACTTTTCAAAAATACTGGAAGCTAATCTCAAATATTATCGCTCTAGAAGGTAAATAAGAAAGTTATCATGATAAACATTAAATAAACGATGTACACACAATTGCTTGTATATTATATAGTATAAGCCGATCCGGTGGCCGAGATCGCTAAGGCAGTAGTGCCGTAGCATGGAAGATAGGACCAAAGAAGAAGATATAGTATAAATAACCCATCTGTATATTGTATAGTATTATTGCTGTAACCCAGTACGTTAAGTTTACTAATAGATTGTGAAGTTGCACAATCAGGTGAGCAACCTGGCTTTTGCCGGCTGGCGCAGCAAAGAGACGGTCTCTGCCACCGCTATTTAAAGGCGAGGTTTTCCCCGCGGCGCGATGGCAGGTGGACAAAGAGGGGGGCTGCGGTGGCGGACGAGCCCAAGTAGACAAACAGCCAGGACACTTCTACTCAAGAATTGAAGTTAACATTATTAAAACAGTGGCGGATATGTACAGTTGATATTGTTTCGTATTTTTTAAATTTTATAACCTTTGTCTTGTTGAAAGTAATTTGGGATAATTGAGATATTTCATTAAACGTGATGAAATATGCATGTATGTGACTTTTGAGACTTATCTATTTTACTCCATCTGTGCAAAATACTGCTGCGAGGTCGAGAATGAATAATTCGATGGGAATCTGATATGAAGCTTCACACGTCAGTGCTTTCCTTAGGGATATTTTTTGTGACCCTGATTAGGTTGAAGAGAAGATGGGCATGTGACCTCCAAGGAAGAATCATGTTATTGCATACATATTCCTGTGAAATGAATTAAAAATATCTTGTTCTAAACACTGCTCAAGGGGTTTCTGTACATATATTCTTCAGGTCCTGCCAAATCAGGAACATCATTGGCAGCTTTATTCAATCAGTAAATCGCTGTTGAAGGTTCAATTAAAGATTTTAACGTATTTTTATTTTTACAACATTATAATATTCATTAAAACACTCAGTGTACCTCAGAATATGAAATATATTAATCATACTAATACCCCGATAATGGAGTCTAGCAATTTTGCTAAAATGCGACGGCTAATGGGAAAAAAGGCACATGATGGGAGAGTTGTGAAGTCTCCTGACGCAGCTGTGGTCTCGTAAAAGTCAAAAGTTTCGAGAACAACTTCTGGATTGATAAGCAATTAACACGATGTGAACGGTACACAAAATCCACAGATTAGTTGGCGCTGGATAGACGATGCTTAACTAAGCGCGAAGGGTAAGAATTTTTTTATGGTGAGAGCACTCATGATGTATCGATTTTCTAATTAGATTTTCAGTTTGACGTGTCTGCGGCTAATGTTTTACATTTTACCTTACATTTTTAGTTAATTTACTTAAATTAAAATTTGAAAATATTTGTACAAGTTTTTGGGAATGCTAACTTATTTTTGTTCTTTATATAAGTAAGCAAGTGCTTCTTTAGCTTCATAGCTTTGTGAAAGATTTTTGGTTTCGATCTACATTTACACGTGGTAGTATGCTTTTAACCATAAGTTTTATATTGTGTTCCCACATTAGGGCTATAAGTTTCGAATTTTAAGGTCTAAAATTGTCAAAACGTGAAAAATATTTTTTTCTCCATTTTACACCACGCGTTTGCACCGATCCAAAGGGAGTGTGCAAAGGGAGATAGGGAAGATATCGGAAACGAAATTACAAGTCGAAATATACCGAATAGTGAGGAAAGATCGGAATTCTTAATGTTGATGGACAATGGCTCCGTGTCAATACGTCTCACCGGCAAGTGGAACCGTTAGAGTAACAGCCATTCTTCAGAGCCAGAAAGATAATGATACTGACATTAAGGAACGTGAAGTGATTGGTTTTGATGGCCTCGCAACAAGTATAGGGTAGAAAATAACTACAACTTAAAGGTTAAGCCAGCATGAATTGCACGAGTTCACTTGCTTAATTCACTTCAACTAGCTACCATTCAGACATTTATTTGATACTTTGGTCGAGACGCGTCGGTCTCAATATCAGAGAAAATTGGCAAAAAATCTGATTATGGAAAATTAACCGTTATAAATTTCGTAGAAGTTGAATTGGAGGAAATCATGAAAATCAAACTGATTGCGGTCAGTATTACATCCTACATTGTCAGACAATCCTGTCAGGATAAAATGTTCAAAATCTAGCTTAAGAGATCATATAACTTTTTGTCACATCTGGTAGCTGGTAAGTGTAATCTGGATCTTACAACTGTTCATTTCCAAAATACGTCCTCGGAAGGAACTCAACATGCTAGTAAATTACAATTGGAGTACATGTGTACCTGTTTGTTTTGACATTGAGAGATATCGGTCAGTGAATTATGAGCTTGGGTTTGACATTTTTCAAATGCCATGTTAAAACTTTGAAGAATACATCAGACTTATCACAGAATCTGAGTTGAAGATCAGAGTTGTGCCTACATTAGGGGTGACTACTTTAGAGTAACTCAGCTTTAATGGCCCAAAATTTCAAAACGTGTTTAAAAAACGTCAATTTGGAACAATATCCTTTACTAAATAAATGTAATCGAAAGCACCTTAATTAGTTGAATGGTTTGAGTGAAACTAAATGGGTGATCATGGATGGTTCTAAACTGTGGTGAAAAACAGGTGAAATGCACTAAGATCTGTAAAATAGTGTATTCTTATTGAAAATACAACTACACACATTAACGAACTATTAAGAAAAATGGTTTCATAATTTAAAATAATCCATTGCTACTGTACTTCTTTATTACAATACTAAAGTACTGTTTTGTAACACGATAAAATATCCATTTTTTACATAATTTTTTCAATTTTTTTGATTCTTTGGTAGAAATAAAAATTAATCAATTTTACATATATTTCTTAATTGGTCAGGTAATAAAAATTAACTTGTTAGACCTTTTAAGACCTCAAAATATTACATGTATTAATTTGCTATATTATAAAGATAGTAGTTTATGATTTGAATTTTTTTAAACTTTCGTTCTCTGAGGGACGTGAAGGCACAAGACTGACTTTTTAATGATATTCCATTGTCTAGTAGGCAAATTAGCAAATGTTTATGCTTATTAAAAATCAATTCTCAAAACTTTTTTTTTACTTGTTGACAATGTTAAAACTTGTTTGTTTCTAAAAGTAGTTCTTGCAAGGCCTGATCTGGAACTTTGAAGATTGTCATCTAAAGATAGAGCTTGTATAATGAACGCGGACATGGTAACTAGCTTTTTAGAATTCGCGGACACTGCGTCGCGAGTAACTGGCTCGAGATTTAAAAGTAAGGGTTGTACAAATTGCTCCGGAGAAGTGGTACACTCCTAGATTCCTGGCCCAGTATTGTATTTTGTAGAAGTCAGTAGACAGATTTTGCCCCAAATATACCTATATTAATTCTCATTTCCTCTAGGAGCAAACAAATGATTCACTAATATTTACTTATATGAGTCAGATGTATAAATGTCAATTGGGACTAAAATTAAACAATTTGAATCGAAAGTATCTTGATTTTGTAATATTGTTTATTTTAGAGTGAAATAATTGCATAACTTGCTACATTCACTTTAGGATCACTTTAGGATAACACAGATTCCTATCTGTTAAAATATATACGTTAAAAGGCTAGATTTGATAACGTATAGAGACTTGTTAATTTATTTAACATTATTGCTATATACAACAAATAACTGAATGATTTAATAAAACAATACAAAACGAAATCGAGGAAAGAATTTGCCATTCAAATCTGACTGAGAATCGTTCTTGGTACATTTATGTTTAATTATTCTCCTGAATTTACTTTTTCAAATTTCACCTGTAGGTTATCCCAAGATCGCCCCGTAATGATAAAAATGCATATATGCGTGGGTCTGATAGGTCGTCAATACAGACACTTGGTAGCAAAATATTTACGTAAAGTAATATGTTTGTTTGATTGTAGATTGGGAACTCTCTTTGTTTTTTACTCATAAATAATAATACTTCAGTTATCAGCATTTCATTATGTATTCAGCTCTACAAAACACACAAACTCACACACACACACACACACACACACAAACGCACACACGCACACACACAAACGCACACACAAACGCGCGCACGCGCAAACGCGCGCACGCACGCACGCAAACGCGCCAACACACACACACACACACACACACACACACACACACTTAAACACACATTTACTGTAATACAAAACTTCATCTTCCTACAATGACAAATACAAATAAAAATTAATGTTTCTCGTTTTGCTATTTACCTTTCAGAGATCCACCGCAAACTTGAACGACGTCCAGTTTCCATTCAGCCTCCATTTCCAAAGAATTCAGTCCACTCCAAAGATGTTCGCGTCTTCCACACCCGTAATTATATCTCCTTTCTAATTATGCATTTATTACCTGAACATCACATTTACAATCTGACAATTCAGTCTAATCCTTTCCCTTAAACAAATAGCTTTCCCGTATACATCTGCCTCACACCGTGTCAGAACATCGTCTGTCCCGTTGTTTCATCTCGCGCGCCCTTCATCTGCCCTTCATCTGCCCCAATTTTTTAATTTATTTTCTGCCCCAAGGAATTTGGTCATTTGTCCTTTCACTACATTATTTATTAACATATTATGTATTTTCCCCACCATCATTTCCTTGTATTATTTCCAAAATAAAGCTCACCTCGCTTTCTTTTCAATACCCCCATTGTTGCTGACGACCATACTTACAATTATGTTAATTTATTATTCTCATTTAATTATATTTGTGACACCCATCACACAAACATATTTCTGTCTCTTTGTACACATATTTATACAAGGCGGAATTTAAAAAATTAAACATGAGATAGTAATAGATAGTGAGGAGTATAAACATTATTCAAATCTCGGTTGTTTGATTGAACAAAACTGTCAAACTGATGTTCGTATGCAGGAACTATTCCTTACCTCCTGCTGCTTCATCTTGCTCGTGTACCCCTTTCTGGCTTTGGCGGGAAATAAGCGCGGAGTCAGGGGAAGTTGCTCACGCTTACAGGAAGCAAATTATTTCCTTTATCTAGGGGATTTAGACTCAGACGCCAATAACCAAAAAAATGACCATTCATAGCTCGACCACTAAAAAAAAACCTGGATGACGCATGCACGAAAAGTGGCGGAGAGGAAGTTCTCTTAGAGGGTCAACTTTCCCGCCTTGAGTAGCCACCGCCGCCGCCGCCTCGATCTAGGCGGTCGGGGAGAAGACAGCCTGGTCTTGACGAGTGTCCCGAACCATAGTGTTGAAGTGCGAGAACAAAGTTTCAAGAGCGAATCGGTTATCGTTGCAGGCGGTCCTTGAGTTCAACTGAGCTCCTCTTCGGGAGCAGTGGAAGATGGTTTAGCCATGCCTCCCTAGGTAAGAGACGCCATGACGGTTTTTTTTACAAATTGTCAAACTATAGTGTCCTGACTACGGGCGCTTGAAGTAAATAGAAAAATATCAGCAGGATTGGAGAGCGGCAATAATCTCTATTGAGACACATTACGTTTTGCTTACTTTTTATCACATTCGTTGTACGTCCTGACTAATTCACAAACTAGGGACGCTTTAGAGGCCATTCAATGAACGTGAACCTGTGCGGGTAGCACAGGATCGCAAAAAGGAGGAATCACTATCTGTTTCACTAGTTCCCAGAAATCATAATGTTTGTTTTCGATTATGACGCCATCTATTTTCGATGACATCGATACGCTCCTATAAACGTCATTGATTTCTTTCGATAAGGTTGAGGACACCACGTACGAAACATGCAGAGGAAACGTGTAGGGCAGTTGTGGGAAATGAAAGGAAAGCAAAAAATAAATATGAAAATAAACAGTGTATAGTTTGTATAATTTATTTTACATAACAATTACGATGTGATAAAATTCTTCACAATCTAAAAAAATAAATATGAATACTCTGAATTGTTTGAAAGAGTCGTAGTCCCCATGAGAGAAACTCTGGTCATTTAATGTTCGAAACTACAGTATAAATAAAGACGGGACAATTCTATTCACGAATACTTCAATCCTAAAAATATATAAAATTCTGAAACTCAAATCTCATAGTTTTCATCCCTCAAATCCTTTTAATCTTGAGGAATGCTTTGAATCCTATACTTTTCATTTGTATTTTCTCTGTTTATGCTAAACTGAGAAGCATTTTATAATCACATGTCTCTCATTCTACATGACAAATAACACAATTCAATATGAGACTTTGATAGGCACCTTAAAAAATCTCAACATTTCTGAATACATAGATAAATATCTATCAATGATTTTGCAATTATATGTATTCGAGAATTCGATGATTCCATTGCACGTATTGTCATAGTATACATAGCATTTGTTGTGTAAATACATTGCTGTGCGTAATATTTACATGGAGTACGCAAAGGATTCCATGGATTCCTGAGCGTGCAGGATTCGTCCACTTGTGTTGGAATAAATAGAATAAATAGCGGGTGAGGAGAGAGGGCGCTGCCGCGTTCAGAGCTTGGCCATGAGGCGCACGCAGAGGGCGGGCGCGTCGGGGTCGGCGTCGTCGTCGTCGTCGAGGCAGCGGCCGATGAGTTGCGCGATGACGCCGCTCAGGTGCGCTGCCGTCGTCTGGCCGGGGGGGCGCAGGAGGCGGTAGGGGGGCCGGCGGCCTGGCAGCGCCTCCACGGCCTCCGGGGCCTCCATGACGGGGGCGACGCCGTTCGCGGGCGCAGCTCCTGTGACACACACACACACACATGCTCAGTACTCCAACGACAGTACAGAAACAACAATAAATCACTTGTTGCGTTCACACAATTTACATTTGTTTTCAACACTCTAACATGTAATTTGATTTGTGTTTTTGCTTGATTTAAAAGTCAAGAACAAACACTGGATTGATTAATTGTTAATTGTAAAATAAACGATGATTACAGACAATTTTTTAAAATTTGTATTAATGTACGTTTTGATCTGTGTGAGAGATCTTCAGTAGGTAATATATTTGAAAGTTCATTATTTCATTACAAAAAATGCAAGTATTATCTTAATGGGTAAAATAAAACTTATAATTTTGACTATTAAAATAATTGTTAATTTTCTTTATTACACAACAATGTATTTTCAGAAATATTCACAAAATTTGAGAAGCGTATATTAATAAACTTTAAAAAACTGAAAACTTATTTTATATTTTTTTATTTCGTCAAAAACCGTTAACAAATATGTCTTACGTACGGAGGAAAAGTATTATCTGCGCATGTTTTCTTGCGTTGCGTAATCTCTACCCCACCCTTTTACTGTGGATAGTTGATTGGTGAATCAAAAAATCATCGACGGGTGATTAGAAGCATTTGAAACCTAGACATTTTAACTCCCTAATGTACCCAAAACATAATTATTTGTATAAAGAACTATACATTTGATTTTCTTGTTTTGCTAACAAAACATCAAACTCAACGAAACGTGCGTGTAGTGAAGCTTCATTTATTTTGTTATTATACAGTAACGTTGTGGACTGGATTTGAACCATCAGGATTCGTTAGTCATTTACAATTAATGTCAACGTTCTAATTCAAAATCCGGACTGAAACTTAAGTTAGTGAAAATATTAAAAAATATTTCCCGTTACGTGTCGTGTCTTTTTTTAAATATATAATAATAGCAAAGAATCAGAATATAATGAACATCTATAATGTTATGATTCCATAATATACCATAACACTAGGAAAATTTTTAAATTAAAACATTATTTTAAGTTTCATGCTTGAAATAAACATGCATATACAGTGACTGAATTTGTTCATTTACTAGACTGCTATTTGTAAATTTGCAGTGCATGTTCCCTATTCGCTGTGTTGATTGAGTAATTTTCTGAACCGGTCGTAAATAACTTGAATACGTTACTCAACTCTTCGGTATGTTTTCAAATAGCGGAACTACGGTGACTATACTTCCGGCCGCTTGTGGTGAAGGAAACGTCAAGCTCAGCTTCAGAAAACGAGTTAACGATTTGTTTTGAACCTTTTTTCAGAGTTGTTGAAACTATACACTCGTAACGAATGTTAACAACAACTGTAGAAAGATTGCTCAGATGAATTTGAAAGAATGCGTTAACAGATTGGCACCGTGAAAGATTGTCTAAAATAGCTTCCGGACATCTGTTCAGAGGTGGAAGAACATACCAGTCAAGATGATCGAAGAACCGAACGCGGAAATACTCTAGGGTCTTAGCGTTGCCCTCTTTACTGGCATGAAAGAGAAGCAGGTTTCATTTAGTGGCTGTGGCCCTACGAGAAGATTCCAGGATAGTTCGGAAACATATTGTAAATATCTTAATATCCAGAAGCAGCTTGAAAATATACTAGATACACTGATATCCATTCTGATCTTCTCTAGAAATATTTCTACTTGAAAATCTGTAGAAATATTGTGATTGGCCGTGATTGATCCAGATGAAATTGGGCCTCTAGGAAACCTGACAAAGTATCTGAACATCCTAAACCTCCCAGTCTTGGTAAGAGTCTCGACACCAATTGCAAAACACGTTACTGCCCTTTGGCAGACATTGCTCTCTGTAGACACCGTTCATACATTTTTCTTGGAAAAGATCGGTCTAGGAGCTGAAGGTTGTTATTATTATTATTATTATTATTATTATTATTATTATTATTTTAAGTTATTAAGCAATCCTCACTTCGAGACTTTTTGGAAGGAGTAAAAATAATTTGTGTCATATCCACATAAAACTGTCTATTCACAATGGAGGTTTTCCTTAGAATGTCATACGCGATTTTATGCAGTTAGGTTTGAATAAACTGGGTAAAACATCAAAACCATTCTCCCTCGAGGGCGGGGGCTGGCTGGTCCCTATTCCTGGCACTGACTGCTATATAGAAGCACACAAACGCTACCTCAACATTTCTCTCTGTAACGTTAGGAAACTGAATGAAAACACAAATATGACAGGGCTACTCCCAGGAGAAATTATATTTTAAAATAACGTTTTTGAACACGAATACATCACGACTAAACAAAAAAGAAATAGGACAAATATGAAAAAACAACCATTCTAAAGATTTAATTTTAACAATTAATCGGTATGAAATATGTGCGTACAACAACAACAACAACAACAATTATAACAATAATAATAATAAGTGTTTATTTTCATAATCAGAGTAGTTTCTGACAATTCAAATGATGTAGTGGAAAACGTTTTATTTATCTGTATATTTAAAGTACGAAGGATTGTTAAAAAAAAAAAAAGGTTGAAATTTATATGCAACCCCAGATGAGTTGTCGTTTGCGACTATTAGCCGATTTACTAGTACAAATTTTAATAAAATCGTAAAATTAATAGAATGAATCGGCCGTCATTTGTCCAACACGTCGTTTAGTTGTGTCATGATCTTCTTCAAGAAGGTCTGGGTCTAGCAAGCATGTATGAAAGTGAGCTTGTAGTCAGATAGCAAGAAAGGGAGTTTTTAAGCTCAAAGATTGTGTGTTTTAAATGTAAATTTTAGTGAGTGCATGCATAAAGACAATATTCCACAATCTGTTTTTCTTTACAAGAAAAAATCAGTGATTATAATTTTTAAATTATACATTACATTTTAAAACTATGATGGATCGTATGATTTCCTTTTATATTCCACTACAATATATGTCCAGATCTCGGCAAATATAAAAAGACTCTATACGATTTTTAGAAACGTGTTTAATTTTTTTTTCACACTGAATAATGATTTTTTTGTCCTAGAATTTGTAAAGCTAGCCACGTTCATGAGTACTAGTGAAGAAGTACTGAATGACATGAAACAATATTTTTGGGGATGTTTCGATTTTCCTTCTAGTGTATATATTGCGCTTTTTTATTGTAACTTTTCTACAGTTCTTCCTTTTTGTGCGATTAGTCGTACAGGTTTAGCTAGCAGTAATTTATTATACGACACGATAAAGAGAGACTTTATCTACGATGCGAAGGTATTACCTCACGAGCGACGGTATAAGTGAGAGTGGTTATCTTTCTCAAGAAAAAAAGTATCTTTATCGTCGTGCGCAGTATCGTCAACTCTAATAATTTGCTACGCCGCCGCCATAAGCACGTGACCTTTCACCCGGAGCGCCCACGAGTGTGTG
>BOPP01000139.1:2829058-2864385 GCA_017312745.1 Gryllus bimaculatus
ATATATATAATAATATTGATGTAGCTATCGAAGAGGTACTCTAGCTGCATTTTCTTCGCCATTAAAAAGTATCTTTAAGATTAGAAGTACAGTTAGTCAAGTTTAAATCGTATAATGTATGTGCAAATATCAAATGTAATTAAAATTATGCATTGCTCGAAGATAATTTAGTTCTCACATCGCTAAGGTTGTAAGCCGGACATTCGCCATTCTCACTCAAAAGAAATACGAAGCAATGTATGAATTCAAGTATACAGTGCGGCTAGGTTAGGTAGTATTGTTTAAATACTTGAATAGAAATATCGAGTATATATATATATATATATATATATATATATATATATATATATATATATATATATATATATATTAGACAGTGGAATTGGAAACAGCACACTGGCAGTCAGCAGCCCTATAAACTTCCTACCAGAAGTCTGACTCCTATTTATCACATAATATCTGATACGCTTCGTCTCCGAAACATATTTAACATCATTAACTTCGGACATCACCTTTCTACTCTGAATATTGTAAATATTAACCAATTAGTTCGCAAATTAAAGAGATTTGGACTTTGGCCATAACATATGCATTAATAAAACTTGAATGCTGAATTGTGGATGAAGAGTTTTGGATCATACAGGATGCTGGACTGCACAGCTGTCTCCTGATATTTGACAAGGTATTTTCACATGATAAAAGCAGGAAATCCACAGGATTTTGTCAATTCTAAACTGCTATGCACAATTGTTATTAAAGGCACTTGGAAGTTCAGAGGAAAATTACTTGGCCTCAGCAATAGCCAAAACTCCATAGTCCCCTCGCCAACTCTGTGGACAGTAGAGCTTCGCGTCCTTTAACGCGTGACTATGAAATCCCCTGGAGTGAAGTTTTATGATAGCAACGCGTTAACTTGGACTTATCGCTGGGGGAACCATACCTTAGACAGCTCGTAACATGCACATGAAAAAATCGCATGGCTGTCAGATAGCGGAAGCGCTTTTTTTAAAAATCAAATAAAGAATTCTTTAGAAGAGAACCGAAATACCTTATGCATTCGTACTTGTAGTTATGGGAAGTGATCGCCGGCTACGATCATTGTTATGACTCTTCGGCATCGAGATGTGTTTGATCTGTGGTTTTTGTGAGATTCGATGCTTTGCCTAGAGGTTAGTAGGTCAGTTTGTGTTAAGATATTATTCAAGCGGAAGTTACGGTTTGAACTCTTCTTTAAAAAAAACGACCATGAAACATTGAGGTCAACCCCCATTAACGATTCATTGCAGCCGTGACGCAGCTAACACGTCTGAAAGGATGAATTTCCTCAGATCCTTATGAAAGAAAAAATATATTAGAATATTTTAGCGAAATGAAAAAAATATATTTATGAGACTTTTATTACCAATAGAAAGACACGCACGTGATATTAAATCTCATTCAATATCAAATAGTTTAATATCACGTAGTATTCGAAATTCTATGACTCTCTCATCAACTTTTACACGGAGGGTGGATGCCTAGAACGGTGGATCCCACCCAAAATGCGAAAGAAAATTCCAAAACATGTTTTGTAGATTACTGCGCAAGAAGCATAACTCGAGGTCGTAGGCCTTGAAGACCGGTTTTAAGGCCCCCAGACGCACCGTTTTCGGGTTATGCACGATCAATGTGTCAAGAAAGTGGGGCCGCGTGTTGCGGAGGGGATTGGCGCTCGTCTCCTTTGTTGATCTTGATGAAGAAATCTACTGTATGTACAAAGTGTTAGTGTAGTTCTTCAGGTTTCCGTGAATTTGCTTTTAACATATTACAGACAGTTGTTAAGACAGAAAAAACAGTAGAAATAAAGATATGATATTACATTTCGTGGTAATGTAATAGAGTGACCATCGCCAGTACGTCCGTTGGTCCCTCCCTCTCACACAGGATTTGACTCCTTCGCTCTACCAATCGTGACAAATGAGATGTCATTCGGCGCATCACTGTCTCCTTGTAATCCATGTTTTGCGGATCCACTCTGAATTTTTTAGGAAATTTCTCTAAAAAACATATTTTTGGGGTTGATCAAGGAACAAACTACTACGACAAAAACAACCAAAAAGCAACAACGCGCTATGGAAGATTTGAATGCACCTACGAGAAAATTCGTAAAACGCTATGAACTATTATCTTTCCGGCATTTTTATGAATCGTGGCGACTTCCTTCATCAGATTTTTGATAATTAAACCTAATGTTGATGAAACAACATTTTAAAGAAATATTTTAACTCTTACTTATTCTTGTAATTTACTATACCCGACAACGTGCGAATCGGGCATCTGTTAAATGTTTAAAATTTATTTTTGTTGTAAACTTGCAACGTAAACAATTTTTTAACACGAAAATATCTATCGAAAGCGTCAAGATAAAAATGTAGTGTATAGAACAAATAAAAATAGTTTACATTACTATTTTGAAGATAGTATTATTCGAATACTCGTATAACTGCTCTGTGGTCTTCCATATAACAGTCCAATGCAATTTATAATGCTCTAACAGCAGCCTACAGCGTTTTCAAATCCATCATATTTCTATGGGCACTCCTTGTGAGGTTTTCGAGAGGGCCTTACGCCTTTTTTGCGCCAAGACGGTGCGGCAGGGGTGCAGGTGGAAGAGGACTCTGGTCTAAACTTCGTTCCACAATGCAAATAATCCTGCTTAATAGTGTGTAGTCAGGTCATGAGTAGGTGTTGTGTTATTAACAAATTGTAAACATAATTTAAAATTTACAGTAAACATTAAACTATATTATTTGCATGATGAGGCGAAAATGTGGCAATATTAAGTAATTTTGTCACACGTGAAAAGGCTTCATTGCGTGCAGGAATAAATTAAGGACATGAAACTTATGCATGACAATGGGGGAACCCTATTAAATACTAATGTTTAACACCCTAACAATAAAAAAATATGCACATAATCTGCAATCGTTTATACTTTAGGCTTCAATATTAGCATATTTTACGTACTATTAAACTAATATGAAATTTTGTTTCAAAACGTTCTGGGTCTCTCTAGCTATCCACTGGGAGGAACATGTCTAATCTGCTTATGCATTCATTTACCCATTGTCATGTAAGTATATTCTCTCAAACGTTCAATTGTCCAGAGCCCGTTCTGACGGCAAGCGCGACCTCGGTGGCGGCGGCCCACGGCGCGGTGCCTGCGCGGTGAGGCGCGAAGCAGGGTGCTTACCTTGCGAGAGATCGTCCATCCTGGTGAGGAGGGCGAGAAGCGCAGGCGTCGGCGTCGGCGTCGGCATCGGGGTCGAGTGTGCGCGGCCACCTCGCGGCCACTGTCGCTTTAGAGCCCCTGCCCCCCACCAGGGCTAATGGCAGTCGAGGCGATTTTCCCCAGAACCGTTGGCGCGTAACGGACGCCCTCGCCCGCCCTCGCCCGCGTCCCCGACGCCTGCCGCCTCCTCCCTTACGTCACCCGCACGCCTCCTTTCTCCCTCTCCTCCTGCGTCACACTCGCTCTTCCCAATTAGTTTTTCATCGCCACCGCAATCTCAGCCCTCCTTTTCCGTAAACCTCCTGCGTTATAATATTATTATACTTAAGACTAGAAAGTTAAAGTGAAGGGTGTTGTGTCCTATACAACGAAAATACGCGGTTCAATAAGTAGAGAATTCACAAGTTTATGATGGTCTGCAAAGGAAAACGAATCGGTCGTTGCCTGCAAAGCGTCACGGTACCTCTTCTAGCGAAGGAAGTCTCTCAGAAAGACAACCAGCCGATTCCTAGCCGGAATATAAAATGCACTCCTGAGAAATCATTCAAATAATTTGGTTCAATTGACCATCTTTTAATGTCAGAATATGAAAATTCAATTAACACGCGGAGATTTCATGAGAAAAGGAAAATCATGTTGAACCTTCCAATTCATTCCATATCTGGTAATCAGCTTTCCATAAGACAGGATTGTAAAGAAAATGGTTAATAAACGACACTGAGACGTAACCTTATGACTTGAATCTAAACAGTTACGGACAACTGTTGTCTTGGGGAGAGCAAACCGGCCTAGCTGGCTCAGGGTATCCATTGATGTCACTGCAGTGCCTCCCACCGGAAGGATCTAGCGTTCGAGTTCCGACGGTGGGCGGCAGGATTTTCGACACTAGCTTGATAGCTAAGTCGGGTTCAGCCGCTCTCTGGAGGAGAATTCTGGCTCCTCTGATCGGTAGTTTCTCCGTGGTTTCTCTGGTCCACACCAGCCAAATGCCGGAGTAGCACCGAACAAACCGGCCACGGACCGCGTGCGATCTCTCCTTCATGTTTCTTATCCTAGACTCCCTTCTTACATAAACACACTTACACTAACATGCCCTACATCACCACACACGCCAGGAAACCAGTGGGGAGCTTAAAAGCTGGGATAGTGCCCCGCTGGTAAGAGATACCTAGTTGGAGAAAACCTCGAAGCAGACGTGTAGATCGGCGCCACATCTCACCATGTAGTGCGGGAAGATCACTTCCACCTCCACGACAAAACACGCACTAAACGTACGGGACAAATGATTGCATTTAACGCGCCCGGAAACGCTAATCGATCAATTAATTGCAACCGAGCAACCGAGTGTTAGCAACTTGAAAGATTTTACGGAAGAGATCCCTTAGAATGAAAAGTGAAGAAGTTGGCGCGATTCAAACTCCAATAACTGGTGACACAGCAAACTCTGCGAGAATACTGCCCTCACAGGGAAACAGGTTGCCAAACGCATTATCACTTTGTTCGAGGCAAACAGATACTACCTTGCAGACGCAACGTACATTGAAAGATAATAATAATTGATGGAAGTGAAGACTTGAGCAAGGCCATGAGAAATTACACATGCTGAGAGCGAAATGTGACAAAGCATAAGTTAAGTAACTTCATTTATCAGTCATCAGTTGTAAATTCAGGTAAAGCTTCGATGAAGTAAAAGTTGTATTTTCAACTTAGCGATTGCGATTCCATGGAAGTCGTGGACTTTTTAGGGCACAAAAATCCTTTGTACGTTTTGCTTCAGAATACGATTCTTCTGCAAATCTTCATAAAAGATCCTGAAGTCCAAACATCTCTAAGGAAAGTTCCAAAACCATTCATCACTGTACTAATACCTCCATGTGTTATTTTATAGTAAAGAGCATCTCGGGGTATATTTACTTTCATATTGTCACCAGTACTGCGAAAGGAACGGAAACATTTTTATGGCTGAAATGGCTCCCGTTACATCTAAACGTCTTTGGCTATAAAAATACCGTATATCAGCAAGATAGGCCAGAATTAAAATCAATTAACTGTAAAAACGTTATCATGTTTAGTTTGAAAATATCATCAAGGAAGCACTTGGTAGATTAATATATGAGTTATCTTCAAGATTAAATTATCTCTAGGAACTGTAATAATTCTACAGTTGTGATGTATTGAATACACAATTAACATTTACGCTACACTATTATCATAATATCTTTATTTTTTCGTAGGAAAAAATACCACCCCAACAGAAGTTTTAATTTAGTTGTTTAAGGAAGAATGAAATAACAGGTTTCATTGAAACTACTGAGAAAAAAATTACTCAAGTTCTCATTCTTATTTAATTATCTTCTGACTTGGAAATTTCTTCCAAGAGTACTTCAGTGACTGAAAGTGTTTAATTCTAATTTCTTTTTAATAGTAATTATAAAAATGTTCTGACCTTATTGAAAGAGACCCTCAAATATTTATTTAATAAATTGTCTTTGCCATTTCGGCCCTAGTTCGGCTCTGTTTGAAAAAAAATATAAAATTAATAAAAGATATTACATTGAAGTGATGGAAATGAAATCAATTAAATGTAAAGCAGTTTAGTAGATAATTAAACCATAGTAAAATGATCAAAACCGGCTGTGGCATGTGCAGGTTCCAGAAGACAGTAAAAAATGAGGTAGTCTTTTGTAAAAAATGGCAATATTATTCACAAATGACTTGTGTTTTACTACGTGTAGTTGGCCACATGATGTTCGCGAATTCACATGTATGACTAGTTTTAAGTATATTGACAATTTTATATAAAATGCTTCTTGAATTTTACTTAGTAGAGAAGAACTTCGGTAATCTGAACTATTTGGGGATGTGATCTGTTCGGACTCAAAAATGTTCAGATTATTCGAAAAAATGTACCATGCAAAATCATCTGTAGGATTACCAGTCACATTGCAATGTATCGTGCGATTTGAGAATAGCATAGCGACATGAGTAAGTGGCAATGTTGCGAACAACTAAGTACAGTACGTACATCACCGATCGCATACGATAGTAGTTGCTTCATTGTTTAGAGGGGTTGAAGCAGTTTATGCTGCTGTTAACGGGTATTTTATGTGCAGTTTTCAAAATTGGCTTAGATGTACCCTCAGTTAATTCTTTTTCGTTCATAAATTAAGTTAATACAAATCAAGTGTTTTTTCCTCCATTCCGAATTTTGTTCGGATTAACCGAAATTTCGGATTAGCGGGGTTCAACTCTACTCATAACAAACACGGACCTCCGGTAAGAACGGGCGAAAGTGGCAAGTGCAAGAGCAATTTTCGAGCCCTTGTGTCACCTGAGGTCGCCCGTGGACTGCACTTGGGTTGGAAACATAACGTTGATGCTGACATGGGGGCGCTAACAGGTCACGGAGCAGCGCTCGTCGCCCCGACCAGTCGATGCGAAGCGGTGGGCTCAAACAGAGCTGGTCGCAGCCCGCACGATGGCAATGTTGTTCTGAAAGTTACATTTCCATGTTTGCTCGGGGTAGACCGTTTTGCAATGCTCACATTCCACAATTGCATCAGCGAAGAAGGCTGTTGCAAGGACATTCCTAACAACAGTTTCTACTACGTTGTCTTTATTGTCTCAAGTATTGTGTTCCACGTGTCCTGCAAGCAAGTGAGAGTCAAAGAGAAGCAAAGATAACTGGAGGTGGGGGAGAAAAAATGAGTATTAATTGAATTTGAACGAATGTAACAACATTGAGTGAATTCGAATTTAAGTATTAAAATTCTCCAAATTTGCCAAATTACTCGAATATTTCGAATTATTCATATATAGCAATATCAACAACTATAAATTCACGCAATTGTTTATCGTCAGTGAACAAGAAAATTCGAAGAGTTTTGCTATTTTTAATAGGTTTCTAATTAACTACCTTTAGGAAAACTACTAAAAACCTACATCATTGTCTTATCACACTTTTCACATAACTAAGACGAAATTTGACACGCTACTATTCTTGGGTACCGACGATATAAAAACGAGTGGCAGCTTATTCTTTATCGAATTATTTATACTGTTTGAAATTTCGGAAAAGTCAGAGATTTCAACGAAAATGAGCCCTTCACCAATAATTTAGAGAGGTTTTTGAGAAAATGTTTTTTACATTGAATTAATTTCAAGCAGAAATTACGCGAAAACAACTTGTTTTTTTTTTCAAAAACTTTGTTGATGATATTATCTAAAAATCTAATTTTTAGAAAACGTTTCAATTAATAAGACAAACATTTCTATCTTCATAATTTGTCATTTTGAAGTGTTAACAATTTTCAGTTTTTTTAAGTACAGAAACCTCGTCGAAAATGGGTTTATCAGTTTTTGTACCGTTTCTGAATATATTGTTTTTTCTAGGGATTTTTCCAGCCGGTTACCATTACGTCTCGATGGGACACATATTCGACCATACAGACTCACACTTGCGAGCTACTGTGATCTGGAATGAGCAGAGCGCTATCTATGATACATACGAGAAGACAATTTAAATAAAAAAAAATTAAAGCCGTTTTTGAGAAAATTTTTTTTCCCATGTTTCACGCAAAATTACGCGGAAACTACTCATATTTTCAGAAATTTGTTCATAACCTTATTTCAGGATCTGTCTTTACAACAGTTTTTATTTGATAAAAAATCTATCTTCAATATTATAGAAGGAAGCCTACAAAATTTAAAAACTTTACAATTTTCAAAAAATCATGATGTCAACGGAAATCAGACTTTCACTATTTCTTCAAGCGTCCATCATGCCATGGAAGCAATGTTGAATAAAAAAATTGAAGTCATTTTTCAGGCAATGTTTAATATGTAATTAATCGTTAATGCCCCAAAAATCAAATTATCTGTTACTAACTTCCAGGGACTCGAGCTCCTTTAAATCAATCTAGGAATATCAATTTGTGAGAAAATCATCTGAAAGATTTTGGCGCTAGCGTTGCCTATATATATANNNTATATATATATATATATATATATATATAATACGATTACAATACTTCCTTTTCTCACAAAGTAAGCTGAGGAAGTGAATAAATACAAGCAATTGTAAAGGATCCGTCGAAAGTAGGAATTGTATCATTTGGTTAATATAATGCATTCTTCGTGTGCTAAAATGCGACAAGAAGTTTAAAAAAAATTACATGACTAATCATCTCAAAAGTTAAGTATAGATGAGATAATTGTAACTCACCCCATAGTATTGAGAAGAGCCAGTAAAATCTGGGGTTATTTTAAACGATTCGAATGTTCAGGCACACGGCGAATATTTGTTTTCTCATTTTTCAGGACGGGAGGGATTCAAGAATTCGCTTGCTCAGCCTGATGACAGACGTTTCACAATAGGCGCTGGAAAGCTGTGATTTGGGAGCTCATTATCTGCTGCCAAATGACGTCGTTATAATAAACGCCTCTCCACACCGCTCCCTCTGGCAAGCGTTTGTTCAGGATATCCGGATGCGTCTTGACGTAGGAGCATGTGAAGGGCAGTCGAAGACCCAAGCGGAAATGCCTCGCAGGCTAAAAACGTTTAATTTCTTACTTTCTCGTAAGCGCACGTATATTCGGAGTAATCACCGGATTATGGATAAAGTTATGCAAATCTGGAACAAAAAGAGAAGATACTCCGATAGACTTTTGGGGCCCTGATCTAGAAAAATAGAATAAATCTTGTTCCGAAATGAAGTAAAAAATATTTCCAATATTACATTGTGTAGTCCGAAATCATGATTTGTGGGTCCTTGAGACCGGAAAATTGATTTACGGCAAAACGTCTGGCCGTGGATTCATTGGAAATTCCCAAAAGTTTCTCACAAACCTCGCTCGCGACTCTTGTAACGACACACATCTAAATAACCGATACATTCGAGCCATGTAATTCTCTTGTTCTTTAACTTTTAGGTAATAGAGAGAAAGTGACGAAGCTTCTGATTCGCTATTGCTTAGGTTACGGTACTAGCGATGTCACCTGAAGTGTCATCCTTATACTAAGTTTATTCACGGCGTAGTCTTTGTATCCCCGAAATAACTGCATAAGCTGCTCCATTGCCAGGGGCGTCCGGCGCATTATCAACACCTGCGACAAAGGCCCCGGAACCTGACTTCTAATGAATGGGCTCTCTCGGGCTGTTTGCGCGGCGAAATGAATGGTGCTATTAGCGCACGTTTCGCTCCGCCCCAGGCATCACGCGCAGCACGTATTTGTGTGTGCCCTTAGGGCTCGCGGCGGTTGCGCAGCAAAATACAGTCGACTCCGATTATAGTGAACTCGGATATAGTGAAATATCGGCTATAGTGTACTTATGTCACTGCTCCCGTTTCACTTACAGTAAAAATAAGCACAAGAAAATTCGGTTACAGTGAACTCCGAACTACGGCTAAAATGAAATAAGGAAATACAATGACCTGGAAATTAATTCCCTACTGGAAAAAATATATCGCCCCAGTGCCATAAATTCCAACACTACGCGGCTTGGAAAAAATATCGTCGGTCAAAGGTCGTAAATGAAGAAGACTCCCATGCCGTAGGGGTAGCGGACCCGGAATGGGGTCCTTACTGATGAACTTGTGCCACTTAGTTTCACCGCGGAGTGAGGTTTAGTGGCTTACGTGGTTACAACGGTAGCAGCTAGGCATGACTGTTTGTTTGAATTTCAAGTTTGATGTTACTTGAGATTCCGCAGGACAAAGCACATGGTGTTCTACGTAGGCGACAAGAAGCGCACCATTGCCACTTCTCCACAGCCTGGCGACGTCCCCGCGCCGTGCGGGAAAGCGATCGTTTTCATCAGCCGCTTGCGCAATGCCCCTACCGAAAGGGTCTCGTATGTTATTAGGCGTGTCAAAGGGTCTTTGGAGAGTGAGACAGTATATCAACAGTGCAGGAGGCGTTAGAGGTTGTCAAGACTACATTACTATCCTTAGAGACAGTGGACAACGCAGAATCAAGCACGGAGAGAGCACGGACTCTGGAGAAGAAACTATAAAAATTATTGATCAAAAATGTACGCAGCAAACAATTGCAAATGAATTATTTTTAAGATCAAATAAATACATTGAAATTTTCAGTTCGTGCTGTCAATGTATTTTGCTTTATCTCTAGTAAATAAAATTGATTACTGTGGAGCAATCCTATTAAATTTTGAACAAAAAATATTAGTCCCTAGAAGTTCTCTATAACCGTAGTCGACTGTACAGTACATCCCTCCTTACCCGAGGCCGTAGGATGTTCTGAAGTTAAAGGTAAACGGGTTAAGAAAACATGGTAAACCCTTCATGTATAGTTTAATGTTAACGACACTTAACATGTGTGTTTTTGTATATTACTAATAAATAATATTGTATTCAATAATAAAAAATGGTAAAAAATAAACATATTTTACCTACAAGAATGAATTCATTGAGCAAAACAGATTATTATCGAATTCCAGGAAAACTCAATATTCCGAGAATCGATTTAAGTCATCGCCAAGCGCATACATCTCACTACTACTGCGAGTTCACTTATTAATGCACACGGATATAAATTTACTCTGGTGATTTCTCGTGCGCTCTAATACTAACTTCTGCTGTCTGATTAAAATCGTTACGTTAAAAATATAGAGACGATTCCTATCCTTCAGCAACATTGCGTTCCTCTGCTACGTCCGCTTTCCACGTGCCGATCGTTTCATCTCTGTGTGCTCTCTCGGTTTGCTCTAGTTCGTTCCCCTTCTTCTACACCTGTTTCCCGTTTTTGTGTGCGCGGGAACGTCGACGCAATTGTCTCTCCCAAGAGGCTAAGGTTCCTTCTCATTAGAAGTGTCTAAAGCCTGGCGATGTGATTGGAGGATAGTGATGCCGAAAATTACGTCGAAACTTTTCCACGGCGCGTATCTACCCACTGCGGGAGCCTGGAGGGTGGAGCGGATGTGCAACGGTTGGTGATTAGTGTGTCGGATAATGTAAGGTTTATCGGGGTCGCATGGCGAAAGTGAGTGGCCGGTGGGGGTTAATGAGAAGCGTGTGTCGTGGGTGTTAGGCCAGGGTCTACTGCAACCTAGAACGGGTCTTTTGTGTGTAAATGTTTTATGACCTTTCTGGGTTGCTTCAGAAAGTAAGGAGGGTGTAAAGTCTAACAAATCGAGGTTGGGCGGTTTTAGAAATCTACTGAATGCTTGTTCTCACAGTAGCGTATGCATTGAATGCCGCAATCATTTGAACGCCAATAAATTCAGCTGCAGCTGTATTGCCACTCGACGAACGTTGCTGGCCGTTGGTATCTCTCGTAAGGTAATTTAAATAAAAACACATTAAGTTCAAACACACGTAAATATATTATTCGATAATTTTTGTAACCAGAATCAATGGGCAAATATTACCTTTTCCACTTCCGCAGCTATCTCGTTTCTTACTTCATCATCACCAATTAATTTTTGCTTTAGAACATTCCCGAAGGTTTCGCCAAACTCCCAAGATCCTGAAATTGTCACTATTGGGCTTTTAAAACAGAAAGTCACGTTAATATTTCCGGCCTAAATTCAAGCATCTGCTCATTAGCGAACTCTCTTCATTCTCCTTTTCAACAAACTCGCGTCCGTGGTAACCGACGCTACATTTCTCAATAGTATCGTTTCCACGTGGTAATTCGTCTCGAACAAATTCATATTTTCATTTCGGAATGGACGGTCTCTGGTCGTGACGAAGTAGGAGGGTTAAAATTGATCGTCAACAACTCGGCAATCCGCACTGAGAGCGAGTGGCGGAGATGAGTTGTATTCCTGGGCGGGAGCGCGTGGAAGAGGGTCGTCCCGATGTGCCTGCGGGGCGGTCGAAGACTCTTCGCGAGACGTAGATTGTACACCCGGAGTCTACACAATAGTCCGTTTGAGATTTGTCTTTGGAAAAGGCAAAGATGCCAGTGTTTTGATATTAGCAATAACGATCTTGCTATATGTGAACCCAATTTGGATCAACTCTGCCAAAACTAAAATTCACAAACTACAAGTCCTACAAAATAAATTCGTAAGAATAGTTGCTTAAGCCCCTTGGTATATGACCAACAACCAACTCCATAATGAATTTAACCTGGATCCTATAGAACAACACATTACGTATCTGGCCTCCAACTTTTATTTTAACCCACCTGAAATCCCAGCAATTTCACCTTTCAAACTGGCCAAAAACTCTATGTATCAAACAAGAATAAAAAACAAATATCCATTCCACATATTCTTAAAAAAATTGCAGATTTAGATTCTGACAGAGGACCCCTTAACAGGAATTCCTCCCTCTTGTAATAGTATGTAAGTTTACATTTAAGTTTAGTAAGTAAGTCATTTACTGACCCACGTACTGCTGCAAATATAAACAAAAGAAAAAATTAAAAAAGAGATAATGATCTGTGAACCAAAGTATCATTCAAATTTGCATAATTAGTTGCATCTGTAGGGCAGCCGTGCTCGTGGATAGTGCCTTTCGCTCTAAGCAAATACATCATTTCAAGAGATTTTAGTATACTGACCTGAAAATATGGTTTTCCGCACGGAAAGAATTGCTTCGCGGTAGGCAAAGAGGTAATGGTCATATCAAAACACTTGAAATTTCCAAAGTAAACAAAACAATGGGTGGCATGAATTAACACGGCTGCCGCATCGCATATCGATCCCACGATTTTATGCCTGTAAGTTTCCATGAATTCATAATAACATACTGACTACAATGACACATTATTTCTAACTTACTCGTACGCAATTTTCGAAAATGAAGAGTTCAACGAAAATGAGACCTGTGCCATTTTAAGCTACTTTTGCCCTACCTGTGAATAATATTCTAGAACAAAATTGGAGCTGTTTGTGTGAAATGTTTTAAAATTCATTAACATCAAATAATGCAATTAAATGCATTAACATCAAGTAAAAATTACGCAAAAACTACTCATATTTTCAGAAAAGTGTTCATGACCTTATATAAAGATCTAATTTTTTAGAAGAGATTTTATTTAGTAAAAACACCTTTATCTCTAATATTGTACTTTGCAATGTTAATTTTTGACAGGGAGCCACGAATAGTTAACGGCAATTACAGACAGTTCGCGAAAATGTGAGCAGAACCAATTGTTTTACTGTCTTCGATACATACGAGTAGAAAGTATATAGACAAAATTTGGAGACCTTTTGGAAAAATTATTGTTTAAACATTGCGTTTTTCATTAAATTGTAAATGTTTTACTACAACATCTATTTGTGAACAACAAATTTCATTAATAAAAATATATATTTTCAATATTGTAGTTGTAGGAAGACGCCGAAAAAATGTTCAACTTTTACAATTTTTGAAAAAAGAGATTTCAACGAAACTGAGACCTGAGCCATTGTTATAAGCGATTTACGCTATATGAGGGCAAACTTTAATCGAAAAGATTGTGGCAATGTTTTTATAAAATATCGTTGAGCCTTCATGCAAAGTACCTAAAAAATGAAAATATTCATTTCAAACTCACAGAGATTTGAGTTCCTTCAGATAGATTGCGGAATAACAATTTTAGAGCAAATCGTCTAAACAATTTAAGCACTAGCGTGGACATCAAATAGACACAGACGTTTTGCCGTCAGTTGATTTTTGGAAATGAAGGATCCAGAAAACTTGAAATTCAGATTATACGTGTTGGTGGAAGTAATTTTCAAAACAATTTTTGTTCACTTTTTCGTTTTGGGGGCCGATGTGTGTCGGAAAATCGCTGATTTCCTGCGTATGATTACAATACTTTCTTTTCTTACGTAGTAAGACAACAATATTGTACACATAAAATATTAACGCTATACGTACGAAAGTGTCATTGGCGAACTCATTTGAAAGGCTCTATTCGGTTCCTATCGTCTGCTTGTTCGTCAAAAGACGCACTTTCTGTCCAAGTTATGTAAATACCTCTATGGTGTTTGGAATCAACTTCTGGTCCTCTTGCGCTCAAGACATGAAAGTGTGATCATCCAAAGAGAGAGAACATCCAATGGAGGCGGGAGTGCCGGCGTGGAGCCATTAAAGCTTTGGAGAAGGGGAGGGACGTGGAGAAATGGTTGTCCCAAGGATGCCTCAAGGAAGCAAGGGAAAGAGTGCCCGTCCGGATAAAGGTGAAACATGTGGAACGAATAATCAAAATTTATTACCTCCAAAAAATATTTTTATTTTGTTCGGGAACTAATTCTAGCTAAGCGAATTCTCAACTTGAGGGCCAACGACAACTGAGTTTATTTTTCACGAAGTCAGTTGAGTAAATAAAGAGCCCATAATATCCTGGGAGGTAGATGTGTACCAATCCCACACTGACCATGAAAAAGAAAAATAATAATTTGGACAATGATGATGATAACAATAATAATAATAATAATAATAATAATAAATGTATTTATTATTGATGAGGCTAATGACATAGGGCGCGCTCTTCCGCCTAACCACTGAATTTACATACATAAAGAGTAGGAACATTTTAAGAGAGGGTGGACCTAAAACCTCAATCAGGATGATGGTTAACAATTGTACTGTATAATTTTAAAAATACTAAATATGATCATAAATAATGTACTTGAGCTTAAACAATTTAATAGTTATACACCTTGTGTTGAAAATCGGCCATCATCGCGCCTGGATCGCCAGCACCTCCCGGTCAAGGATGCTGCAGAATCAAGCTTGTCGGCAACAATCGTCGTCTGTTGTTGGTAAGGATGCGATATTCAGGTCGATGTTTTCAGAACATCCATGTGTTTGTAGAAACATAGATGTTTTAAACATCAATATATTAAAGCTGATCTTTATTGTCATCGATGTTTTGTGCTCGATGTTTTTGTTTTCAATGTTTTGTTTGTGCTTATTTAGTGTACTTTTTAACAAAAAGGCAAATAGTCAAGAAGAAATTGAGAGACAAATAAGCTTGCGGTGAAACGTGATACGAAGTAGAAAATCTGTCTTAAGGAACAAAACCATCACTAACACTACGAAAGGAGGTCTTCACTCCACAATAGTGTTACAACGTACAGTTCAGAAGTTTGCAAGGTTCATAAAAGAGCGCGAGGGAAACTGCTGGCCCTTGAAATGGACTTCTAATGGGTGTAGAAGTTACAGCAGACTTAACAGTATCAAGAACGATACATGATAAAGAAAATGAAATAAATACAACTATCCTTGACGAAATAAAGAAAAAACATATCGTCTGGTACGCTCATGTTATGCGCATGACTGACGAAAGATGGCCAAACGAGTCTTGCAATGGATGCCTGTATATAGAAAAGGAAGACTCAGACTTGCATGGCAGCAGGGAGTGCGAGAGGCTACGACGGAAAGAGAAAAATGAAAGCTGATCAATGGCAGGAGAGAGGCATGGAGACTGAGAACGGAGAAACGGCGAGAGCTGTAGAACAACTCCGTATTATATTGTTTTGTGCGAACGAATTTAATTATAGTTGAGTAAACCAGCGTTTAAACATGGATGTTTAAAAACATCGATACATTTCTGTCGAAGTATCAATCTATTTTAATTTCCAACATCGTTGGTTTTGAAACACGGATGTTTTGTTATCGATGCCGCATGACTAGTTTGTGGTGGGGCCGAGCGACCTTGGCCTCTGCCCCCCCCCCGCCTGTCCGCTTCCCGCGCGTGCCACCGCGTGCCCCTCGTCACCGTCCTTTTGCTTGGCGCGCGCGGTGCGTGCGGCGCGACGCGCTGAGCTCGTTCTATTTGCGTGCAGTTAGTGCTGATTAATTCGTCGCATCACCTCGTTCCCAGACGCCGCCGCCGCCGCTTGGCCAAAATCTGCCTCCGGATGCTAGGTCCGCTGCTCCGACCGGCAGCTGTAAGATGCTCCAGGGGTGGCACGTGCTAGCTGGGCACTATTTACTTGGCTGTCCGGGTGACGCCGCGTCCATGGCTTAGGTGCCGACGTTTCAGTCGCACTTCTGCCACCTTCCTCAGGGCGTAATGCGTCGGCACCTTCGCCATGGACGCGGCGTCACCCGGACAGCCAAGTAAATACTGACTCCGGCCGCGGAAGCCTATGCTCTTAGTTGGGCACGTTTGCGTTACTAGAAAAAATAACTGTTTCAAAATATTTGGTTAGTACATGTAATATGCGTGTTCATTTGGCTTTTATAATTCCTCTAGTAAGTTATTATAGTATTACAATTTTATTTTTTTAACTCTAAATTAGATACGAGGGAATGATCGGTGTGCGAACTGCAGTTGTTGTGATTAACTCTCAGGCTCCATAATGGTAAAGCATCAAGGATGACAAACTACAGGCTGACAGCAGAGGAGGGAACCTAGCGTTCTTGAGTGTGAAGCTCCATTGTGCAGCCACATGTATAGGTCCATGTGTGTAGCTCCCCCTCCTCCCAATCACCACCATAGGAACAATGTAACCTAAGTGGCTGTAGGCGTAAGCCGTCAGAGGAGATCCGCCGGAGGGCCCGCACAGTCACACGCTAATGCTGGAGCATCCCCAACTCCTGGGCGCTACCGACCGGACGGTGAACTGTGAGGTCAACCTTACGTATTTTGCCCCCGAAAGGCCTAAACACGTGGGCTTCAGAACTCGGCGAATAGCAGCGCGAGACCCCCTGGGGGGTGAGCGAGGTACCGCCGGTTCGAGACCAAGCCAGGTGGTCCGTGGAACCGTTGGTTACCGCCGCCCTACCCCCCCCTAAGGACGCTCTGAACAAAGTCCGCTCCTTAGCACAAAGTGAAGTGTACGAAGGGTAAATAGTGGTGTGTGATATGTAGTACCCGTGTAAATGGACGTAAGTATGTATGCGTGAACGAATGAAAAAGAAGAAAACCATTATAGAAAGTATACATTACTAGAAAAAACATGCATGCAAACTTTAGTTTGCCGGCCACAGTGCCGGGTACTTCGGTAGGTTCAGTAAGGCTTGTAATAAATTAGTTACTTAAGCGCTGCCCCTTCTTTGCCGCAAAAGACGAAGAGCTGCGGCGTATGTATCCAGAAATAAAATAAACGACCGCCTCGGCAGGGCCTCTGGCGGGGAGAAAGTTTTAAAAAAAGCTCCTTTATGTTATTCAACCATCTCAAACGTCTGGAAAGGGATTCAGGGCTGTCAGCCGAAGTAGTATATGAACGACCTTCAGATCGCGTTTGCTCACGCAGAGTGCTAAGCGAGCTGATGACAAGATCACACAGCAGGTAGGGGTGAGCAACAGTGGTGAGTTGAGGCAATCTCATAAAAACGCTAAAAATTGGGCAAAGAGTTTAAACCAAAAAGTACTCATTTCAACACTTATACACAAACATTACGCATTTTGATGATATATGAAAAACTAACGCCTCCTGGCTTCCGTGATGGAGCGAACGTAATTTTGAATTTGTTGTCAGGGACAACTGGGATGTTCCGTCACATCTTTTTTTGTGAATCACCAACCGCCAGTAAGATGTACCATTGCGGCTTATATTTAAAACCTACGCTAGATTTTACGTTGAGATCAAAGAGATTCGCTCTGTTTATTGATGGTGATAATTTTTATTATCATTTTTCAAGCCAGTTGACGCCACCAACCTACAAGTCATATTTAATTTTTCAGGCAAAAGTAAATAAAATATTGCATTTGTGGTGCATAATTATAATAACATTGTAACAATAATAGTAAATATAATTTTGTAATATCAACAGTTCTCACCCCTGTCTTGGTCGTCTATAGAATGCGAATTACTTAATGAATCAGTTGAACTAATCTCTGTTAACGCTTCCGACATACCAACCACCAAATTCAATCAGGAAATGTTTTTGGGTCCTATTATATGAGAAATCTGCTCTTGGTTTTACACATATCCCCTCCGGTGTGCTCGCGCCAGCAACTTCGGCGCGACGTTGAACTAGAGCGAAGAAGGCGCCGGAGGAGATTGCTCGCTGAGTGGAGGTGCATAATACACTAGCTCTCCCCCCCCCCTCACGCCACGCTCCAAGCGACTTCATCAAGCATGGAGAGGAAGGCGAGGGGAAGGGGGAAATGAGGAGGGAGGCGTGCTTTTACCAGCGACACATTCCACGGCTCGTTTCGTTTCAGACAGTTTTTGAAACTATGCACTCACATTGGTGAAACAAGCTTCCTCGTTTCAGACGTTGGAACATTTTGGATTGTTTATTATGATTCTCCGATGACCTGAATTGGAGCTGGAGATGTAGTAACGATGGGGCAAGGAAATTTATTTAAGAACATCAAAAACAAACCTACTTACAGAGAGTGTTTACAAACCTGATGAATTTTCGGACACATAATGTAAGTGAAGAAAGTGACTTGTCACTTAAATTCGTTACAAAATGCAAGAAAATGGAAGTAATGCTCATTTTACTATGACAAAATTCGATTTACGTTCTCAAGGACGCTCTCAGAATATCTAATCTAGCTCCTTTGCTATATTTTCATTGCTATTTTATCCTATCCTTGTGCGAAAATGATGGAGTCAATTCTCGACACGTGGATAGTTTAAATCCTTCGTTACAACGTCAGGGTTCTATTCTCCTATCGCTGGATTTTCATTCTCTCGCGAGAATTCATGGAATATGTATTGTTTAATTCTCTTGTTTCTGGTCTTTGAATTTGAATCCCATGTTTATTGAAGTAATCCGTCTGGCAGCTACTCCAGCTACTCACTGAGGGAGAAAGGAATGATCTTTTCCCCTTGTCACCTCATCTTGTGCCATACAATATATTATACTACGCTATTTTAAACTAGATGTATATTCTAGAAATAATTAAAGCAATAAGGCATATGTATCGTAGCAGCTCGGTTCTCCTAAACACGTCTCAGTTTGCTGTGCTTGAATACAAGAGAGATTGCGCGTTTTTTATTTGAATTATAAGAACATGAATCGTGCATCCATTGTTATCTGCATGCACCGGACTGTCTCTGATTTATTCCTGCATAAATCAAGGAAGCATGCAATATCAGACTGAGAGAAATAATCCATCGTTGTAGTAAATATGGCTCTTGTATATTTTCACACGTATTTTTACAAGTATTACAATTTTCTCATGTTACTCAAGAAATTTAATATATATTATCTGACTATTGAAACACGTATTTAAGTGTGAACATGTTCAATCGGATAAAGTATCTGTCCAAAAAATATAAGGTTCCTGGTTGAAATGCCGGTGGTTTCAATATATATATATATATATATATATATATATATATATATATATATATATATATATATATACACATATTGCAATACTGTTACTGGTAATAGTATATACGTGTACTAAATATAATCAATTCTATTGATATCAAAAAGAGAAAAACGATGCAAACGAAAAGAATAAATCTCTAAAACGGTTATTTTGCAGAAATATTCAAATTTGATAGTTTTAAGCGGATTAAGTCGATAGCCGATAAAGATAGGTTTTAGTCTGAATAGGTTATTCAAATTGCCTTTGGATCTCTATAACGAGGTAGCGTGAAGCTTCGATGTGTCGTGTGTTATATCCCATGCTTGCAACCTCGTAAGCGTATGCCCATCAACGAAGAACAATGACGAGCTCCACGAGACAAAATTTCCGACATACACGGCCCGGGCCTATCAGACACTGGGAAGCCGCCCCATTACAATGACAATGGGAAAACGACGAAAGTGACTCGCTTAACGTTGGAGTTGCACAACACTCACTAATATACAATTCTGTTTGCTTTATCGAGCGCTTGGAGTGTCAGAGTCAAAGGTTGAACTTTATACATTCATTATTGTATGGGAATACAATTTCAGCGTGTTAATGAGGACAAAACAATCTATCATGAGACGTTATTTCTTAAGCTTATGCATCTTTGTATCGCTATTACTTAGATAGTTTCAAAACGTCAGCGATTTTCAAATTACTTTTTTTCAAGAAGTGAATTAACCTCGTGTTTAGCTCTTGGTCTTCTCCTTGCTTTCCACTACGCGGCCCCAGGTTCGATTCTCGGCCAGGCAAGATTATAGTGTGTGTTTTCCTTGCAATATCCCAGTATATGTTGCTGTATGACGATGAGAAAATTCACTTCACTTTTTGCTAGAAAATTAGTATTTCTAAAATTATTATACACATTTTCTCTTTTTTTTAGACGATGAAACACACATTTCTTGTGCACCGACACACAATGTAAATCCGTGAGGCGTGGAGAGCATTTCGCCGGAGCTGTTCCAGGTTGCGCGTGCGGCCGCGGGGTGAATAGTGAAGGTTGGAGGGTGATGGATGAATGTTGAATGGTTAGGGTGAAGGGTGAGGAGGGGGGCAGTGGAGCTCGCAGGGCTACAGGCGGAAGGGCAGCGCGTGGCGCGCGGCGGGGCCTCGGGCGGTTGCCGGCCGCAGCGACGCGCCTGCTTCCGCGTGCGCGGCGACCGTGCTATAAATATGCGACCCCCCGCCCCGTTCGCCCCGCTCCGCTCGCTCCGTTCCGCTCATCCCGCCCTGCTTCTCTCAGTCGGCTCTACTGCCTTCCCGACACCGCCCCGCCCCGCCCGGCTAATTCCTCTCTCCCCACCTTTTTCTCCTCCGCTCCCGCTCACTCCCCGCCCGCCCATCTACACTCCATCCTGTCCCGCTCCTCTCTCCTCTCTCAGCCCTACCTCGTTCCCACCCCGCTCCTCCTCGCCCCGTCCCGCACTGCTCCCACCGCTCGCTCCCTCCCCGTCCCGCTCATTCCACTCCCGCCCCCAGCCCCTCCCCAACCTCCGCTCCCCCGCCACACCACGCTCCTCCCCGGCTCCTCCACCGCCCCACCCTCATGCCCCTCCCCCCCCCCACCCTGCCCCTCCCCGCCCCACCCTGCCCCCGCCTGGTCCTGAGCGCCCGTCGCCGCGAGCGACTTGGCCCTGCCTCCCACCCGCCAAGTCGCTGCAGCGGTACGTTAACGGACTCTCCGGCGGGTTCCGCTACCGCCCCCACTGCGGAAGCGCTTAATTCCCCCCCCCCGCCGCCGCCGCCATGAGCACGTTTACCTGGCGCGCACTAGAAGCAAGAAGAATCCCCGCTTTGACACATCCCGGTAGGGGGTACGTGAGAGCTCTTCAATCGGGCTCCAGGCCTCTGGATGTTGTTAGGAGCTTTAAATGCCCAATTGTTACACCTAGTACTTTAAGCTCATGCTCCATTTGTACGGACCTGCCACTGTTTTGCCGCTTGGGCATGTGCCTAGGCATGGGCTGTGGGTTCGATACCCACGTGAGGCATGGAAGTTTGATGTTGTGCGTGGCACGGAGGACATCATCGATCCGTCGTGTACAACAATTTTAAACCTGAACTCTTTCCAAGACATTTGGCCGTCTCGGCGAACTAATGTGATATTCTCAACTATTGTGCTCACTAACCCATAAAACATACAAACACAACTGTCGTCTGGCTACTTTCAGAAATAAAATATGAGCCGCGCCGTGGCAATGAGGCGACAACAGACGTTGAAAAGGGTGCAAGCCTGCAAACAAGTAGTGAACGCCGGGCACTCAAGCATTCACGATGAATAAACAGGACCGCGTTTGCCCCAAGAGCTACCACCCCGTGTGATTCGAGAAATAATATAGGATTCTCCCGTGAATGGGTCGGCCCATGGAGCGGCGGGATGCCGCGGAGACGACTGAAGTCGTAGGCTTCCGCGGCCGGAGTCATGTGAATGATCTTGGCTGTCCGGGTGATGCCGCGTCGAAGGCTGTGCTGCCGACGTTTCGACCATCCCATCGTTGTCTTCCTCAGGGCTGGTCTACCAAAGCCAATACTACTGCCAGCAGACCAGCCCTGAAGAAGACCACGATAAGATGGCCGAACGTCGGCAACACAGCTTTCGACGCGGCGTCACCTGGTCAGCCAAGATCATTCACGCGAAGATGACTGTTTGTGCCTCAAGAGGGCAACCGGGAATAGAGTCAAGAAAACTGGAAAAAGGCTCGATTATAAAAGAAGGGAATACAGTAGACACTGACAAAATTATTCACATCGATGAAGGCTATTCCTGAAAGTAACTGAGGAAAATTGCCCACCGTTAAATTGAAACCGCAATGACGTCCTATTGTCACATCATTCACGATAGTTTTGCGATAATCTTGTTCCTTGTTTCAATCATGAATGCAACGTGTGGCGAGATTTTTCCTACCTCACAGTGATAACGCCGTACAGCCTACTACAACTCAAGTTTGGAGAATATTAATGTAGTTTCTCGTATCGGTAACTAGTTTTTCGTAATAATTTACTGTTAACAAAATAATACGTTAAGTATTTAACATTACGCCGTCCATTAAAAACAGTTGAAAACAATTGTGTCTAGTTTCAGCAAATATCTTAAAGTAAATCCTATAAGAGAAACATTACCTCTTTACTTCAACTCATTGAGCTCTGAAATTAGTTGAAGCTAAAGAGAGCGTAGATAGCTAGGTAGAAATTCAGGCGCTATCAGCAGGAGAGTTCTAGCTTCTCTGTTCTACTTCTGGGAGGCTTCTCTGATAGGTAGTTTTCCGTGTTTTCTCCGATCAATACTAGGTGAATGCGTTAGCAGTACTCTAACAAACAGGCCACTGACCGCGCGCGATCTTTACTTCCGCTTCCTCGTCCTATCCCCACCCCTTACTTACACTTACACCTACACTTACACTTAACTTACACGTACTGCACTACCACACATCTCGGAAGGCCAGTCTGGAGCTTAGTGCTTGTTCCGGCTGAGTTGTGGTGGGATATATGTGGTTGGGAGAATCCCCGTGAACGGACGGGAAGGTCGGCGCCGGTTATCACCGTCCAGCGGGGAAGATCACAGTCGCTTCTACCGTTAAACATGCACTACACTTACGGAACCAATGACCTTAGCAGTTGACACGCCTGGAATCAATACTCAATCAATGAACTAAGAAATGCATACTTTAGTTGAAACGTTTTGTCGTATTTTTTCTAAATAGTGCGAATAACGTCAAATCAAAATCTGATGGTGTACTTTCAGAATTTTCGGTTGAATTACATACAGTGTGTACATTGGGAAATTAAATACTAATTTTGTAAGTCATGACAATATTAAATAAATTTTGACAGATTCCAATCTGAAAACTACTGCCCAACAATATGCAATGTTGTCAGTATGACATAAAAAACTAAATGTAAGTCATTTCATCGTTGCAGAATTATGCTTCATCTTCCTCATTGATTTATCTATGTTGATACTATTTTAATATGCAAATCATTTCTGAAAATGATAATTTGTATTTTAAATAATCAAATATTTTTATGTAAATCTCTAGTGTAACGACAGGGACTCAATAGCGGTAGACAGGTGCATTGACATTTCCGACATTTCATTTTTTTAGTTTGTGTCGTGTTAAATATATATAAAAGAAATCTTATTTTTCAAATAAAATTTATGTGTACGCCACGATCGTAATAGTAATTAGCAGTGCACGCATTATAAAATGGAACATGAACACGTACGTTATCACCATGAATTATAGAGCAGTTAAAACTGAAATGAAAGTGACATGTGTGAGTCAAAATACTACTACGTTGCCTGACTTTTAAGAAAGGTTGAAACTTAAACCTAGTCACGTGGCATGGCTTCCGTCGAAGTGTCGTAGACCGTTTTACTACTTCTGCGTTTTCCTCATATACTCCGCGTGGTAAACAGCCAGAGCGGTGCGCGTGGCCGCCGTTTCCCAGAGCTGCTGCGTGCGCGGGCCGCCGTCTGCTGCCGGATTTGTTTTGGCGGCGCCGCCACCCGCCCCCGATTCATCTCGCTCGCGTCGCGCAGCCCCGCCCTTCAGCCGCCGGCCTCCCAGAAGTCTCCGAAGAGACCGCTTTTCTAGGGACGCCGCTGCGGCTTCGTTTCCCGCTACTGTTTGCTTCCTTCCTGCTGCAGACGAAATTACTACAAATAAGGAGGAAGCTTTTTTGTCAGAATAGTTTACTAGAACAGGTTCTCCAAGCAGATTCGGGCGATGATGACCAGATATCCAAGAGGATGTTCAAAAAACGTGCAGAAGAAATTGTAGTTGCTTGGATGTCCGTTTCAGGTTGCCGGTTGTCTTTACCGTACTGCTCACAGAAAATAAAATACAGAAAGTAAACAACTTATATAGGAAAATTCAGCTTGGTGAAAAGAATCAGTGTTTACAGAAACAATTTACCCGCAAAGTTTGCTTGAGAATTTTCCCAGGAGGACCTGAGTTATGTCTTCGACAGTTGTGAAGAGCGTAAGTGAAGACTGCAATGATGTGCAGTGAAGTGCAGTGACATTTTCAGGATAAGAAAACCCAACAAAAGTAAGGGCACAGTGTAGGATATATACTTACTGTTCAGGCCCATTCACAATACAAACATATACATAAGGATTACGCATAGATGTAAACAATAGCATATGTGATAGACTGAAGTATTCACAATGCCTGTCATAAACGTAAGCAAAATAAAACTTTCTATTGGCTGTGAGACATTCTATTTTACTATTGGTTGAATGTGAGAATCGATTTTGAAGTATTGACTGTGTCCATGTCTCAGAATACATGGCGTTAGTTCGCCTCGATACCCAATTTTGAGTTAACGTACTGTGATTGGTTTATTTCTTATGTCTTACTTAAGCATAAGCACAGAAGCTTCAAGCGTGTAAGCTTTTAAGTAAACGTATTACGTTTTATGCTTATGCGAACGCATTGTGAATGAGTGAATGAATTTTATACTTGTCTATTTGTGATTTTAGTTTATTTTTATTTGTTTATTCGTGTTATGTCTACTGTATCTGTTTTTTTCAATATTTGTAGGCATTGTTTCTTTTGTTTATATATATAAACAAATCATGTGACATTATGCTATATACGATTTTGGTTACTGGCCCTGGGGGTATGGAAGATGAAATGATGGTGATAGTGAGGGGTGAAAGGACTACACACATACTGACGTACACAAACACACCCATGCCCAAGGGGGCCATTATTATTATTACTATTATTATTATTATTATTATTATTATCGAATCGGCTACTTTTGACCACACTACATGTTCTCTTCCGAGCGCAGCCATATTCTATCCCGGAAAAAATTAACGTGTGTCATTATGGGGATCAGCTATTCGGCTGTATTCGTTGGTAACACAAGGTTGTAAAACCTTAAATTATGAATTATGAGGCGATAGGTTGATGATGAGAGGTGATCGTGGTATTTTTGAACCATCCAAGTATTCGCCTGTGTGAACGAGAGAAACCACGAAAATTCTTGCCAGGATGGTCAGCGCGGGTCTCTGGACTGCGAAGTCAGCGCGCTACGTACGGAGAAACTTAGTTCGGTGGTTTATAATAATAATAATAATAATAATAATAATAATAATAATAATAATAATAATAATGATGATGATGAACAATCACAAGAATAAACTCGAATCGCTCTGTTATCAGGCACAAAAGCCAGTCTTTTCTTTCTAACTGCATAACTCATACCAGCTGCCTTAGCTCCGTTCTCCGCTCCTTGTTTTGGCCCCTCCCCTTCAAGAGCGATACCCGAACCCGCTTCGTTGCCTTCCGCTTTGGTTGCGTGCTTCGCTGCCCCGACTGGCATCCCGGAGTGTCCGCCAAATCTTTTTAGTATGGTTATTGTTTTTTTCTAATTACTTGTTTCTGCATGTGGCAGTCTTGATTTGGAATAATAAGAGAACCTGAGCGTTCTTCCTTATCCACTTCCTCATCACCTTACAGAACAAAGAAATAGTTTTCATAAAACACCACTATTCAAAACTCTAATTTTAATATTACAGCGGAAAAGATTAAAAACGTATAAACGTAAGAAATGAATACAAAAAAGGTAATTTCATGTCAAACAGATTCACCAAAAAATGGAATTGTCAACTTTTACGGATTACAAAGAATCATGGATTTTGAAGGAACTCGTCATTCGCATTCCTTAGAAATGTTGTATTTTTAAGATTATTATGTGCAATAATTTTTGGATTATAGTCGTTCTAAATTTGTAAAACGATCCGAAATGTTGTGCTCTCATCCTCAATTAAAATTCAATAATTTCAGTTTTCATTGTTGTACAACGTTCTTTTAAAGCTTATTGGAAAGGTCAATACATGACTAGCAGTGTGATATAAATTTTGTTTTAAAAACCATGATTTTTTAGTATTCCAAATTTGTTTATAAAATTCAAATATCTGAAAAACATTATTTTAATTATTTGAAAAAATATTTTCCTTCAGTATCTATTGAAGTGAATAAGTATATAGTACAGTATTGTGAAACTTTGGTGCTGGGACCATTTATCACTTACCATTTAAAAACTTCTCCATGCATGTTACCTTTACAAATACTTCTGAGCCGAGTGTTATATTTATTACTCCACATTAATGGTTCCATCGTGTAAGAGGTGTTTTACTTCCAACACAGAGTGCAAGGTTTAGGGCGCTAATGTTATCTTTATTAGATGAAAAATACGAGTGATCATTTAATCGACGAAAAGGTCACGAAAGAACGTAGTTGATAATACAGAATTCCGGGGGCGATTCTCCTTTGTTAATCACCGTTCTTGGACACGGGATACAGTCAGAGGGCCAGCTATCGCACCACCGCGCCATGGGTCACCCCAATGGGAATGGCCAACAGGTGAAAATATGTCCGACATTTTTTACATTCTAACCAGGCCAACAACACCATATCAACATTTCCTCAATGCATCTGTGCTGCATTCTTGCTCGTTTTATTCTCCACCTAAGAATATTTGTGTTGGCAGTGCAGTGCGCATGATTCTCGTTGGCGGTGGTGGAGGCAGGAGGTCACCTTGCACCCTGTCTCCGCGGCGTCCATGGCGATTCGCGCTGCCGCCCCGTTGCCAAGCACCCGTCCCTTCCCCGCCCCGCCCGCGGCCGAGCGCCGGCCAACCCGCCGCTCTGCGTGCGATCTCCTCAATGACGCACGCGCGGGCGCTTTCTTCTCGTGGAGACTATTATTAAAGCATCTTAGAGACACCATGGAATCTTATTTGTTCCGACATTACGAAAAACATTTTGCTCACGGAGGCCTCGGGAAGAAAAGGAAGAAGGACCAGACGAACAGATTCTTTGGAACATTCTGTAAAATGGAATGTTGAAAGTGGATTAAATATTATTGATAACGGAAAAATGGCGTCCCGTAATACGGCTGTTGTTAATTGTATGAATTATTACGTGATGGTGAAATTACCTTGATTTAATACAACATTATGAGAGAGTTCAAATGCAGGTTCTGAAAAATGTACAAGAATGAATCCCAAAAGTCAGAGACAACTTGAGATCAAAGTGATCAGATTTAACTTAAATGGGCGGTTTGCGGTATACGATTATCTATACAATAAATTTATTTCCTGGGGGAACGTCTCTGGGAAAAAAAGCCAACAAATTAAGGCAGTGTGGTTTAATAGCATTCCTCAGAAGATATGTTGCTTAAAAGCAACCCATGTAACACGAATGTTTGGCGGGCTGCATACGACAGTTGGTCGCGGGCCCAAGAAATGTCAATCACGAAAAGTTGCCAAAATTTAATCGTTTGAATTATATTTTTTGTCATAAAAACTACAATTACTGTAACAATTCAAAATAAACGTTTATGTTGAAAACCTGTGCATGACAATATGGTTTTAATAATTAATATCATTACAATCACAATTATTTGTCCTAATATAAAATTCAGTCTGCCCTTACTCCGTTTACAATATAATTGATCGAATTAACGTTTGCATTGTTATAAAAATTAGTGTTTTTGATTATCGTACGTTGTTCCTAGAATATATATTTCAAAAATAAACATTGAATTACCCAAAGTATTCGAAATTCGAATAAAAATGTATACATCTAAAAATCCTAGTTCAACCAATAGTAATATTTGTTCAGTTTAAATGTTCAAGAAATATCCTAATAACTCTAAGTCAATGTAATATTCATTCCACCAGGAAATAACATAAATACTAAGGACGTTTTTAACCGTCAGGATTAACAGAAGATTTCTCAACAAAGACGGATTTTTGTGAAGAAACGAAGTTTCATTGATAGAAAACGTAAAAAATTGTAGAATCTCTGACATTTTTGATGTCCTTTTCAGAAGTGTAAAACGTATCTGCTTTTGACGTCGGAAAAAATTGAAAATATAATGTAGAAAATGATTTATTTAAGAATACGAAACACGGCCAAGTGAGTTGATGACACAAATCATATTTCTAAGAAAGGGCTGTAACTATTTAAGTTTTTATACCATTGAAGAAAGTTGTTTTCTATCAATACGAATTTTCGGATAATGTTTGTTTTCACGTTTCCTTTGATGTTCTAATCAAAATGAGATCCTTCTGTTTCCTTCGCATTGGCCACAAGGGTCGCGAAGCCGACGGGCTGAGCCAATCGCTCGTGGTCCATTACGAGGCTGAGCTTACGAAGAGAGCCGTGGCAGCTTGCGTGTCCTGACGAGCACATTGAGTGTCTGGGGCGGATTCGCTGGCGGCGTACGCACAACGCGCCTTGTGACATTCCTTCAACTTCGCTTCGGGCTTTGTTAAGGAGCCACAAAGGAAGCAGAAGGCCTTCGTTAAGCCGTTGGTGTTGTTCCTCGTGGAGTGTTTGTGTGTGCGGGGTCTTATGTAAGTGACCCTCTCCCTTATTTCGAGCTCGTTATCGCTGGGCGCGTGGCCATGCGAGGAAGCGTGTGGCGTGGAGAGATGGCGAGGCACGTTTTCCGGGATGTGGAGCAGCGTGGCAAGGCGTGGTGAGACGTGAAATGACATGGCGCGATAGGCAATAACGTGAATTGGTGTGGCGTGACGTGGCTTCAGTGATGTGGTAGGATGTAGTATGGCAACGGATATGAGAAGTAGCGTGGCGTGATGTAGCGTAGAGCGACTTGCTCAGATTAGCTTAGCTTGGCTTGGCTGGAGTTAGAACGACTTTCCAGACTTCATTTAATTCGACGTTTCTGGTATGATGGACATACTGATGCGTCATGTTTTATGTCGCGTGTTCGTGATAATAATAGCAATAAAATAATAATGATAATAATAGTAATAGTAATAATGAAAAACCCGTGGGTGTTTCATTTTTTGTTCGTTTGAAAAAAGAGCGTCGCGCTATCTCTCCCGGACTTAAGATACGACTAATCTAAAGTGTTGTCCGCTGTTCTTTCCTAAACAAATGGTTCCAGTTCTCAAAGACATATTTATTATGGAGCATTTAAGGCTGTGCAGAGGACTTTATTTTGTAGGGTTTGGATGTGTTTTATTGTTGAGGGGTGTTTTATTGTCCCCATGTCGGGGCTGCATACATGATTGCAGGGAGGACTAGGGATTTACATAAATGTAGGGTGATTCTTAGGTTTAGGGATGATTTTCTATTAATAGGAGGGTAAAGTTGGCGAAGGGAGGAATAGGCTAGATTTAGGAGTGAACGTATATGGGCTTTTCAGGATAGACGGGTGTACAGAAGGACTCCCAAAGTAAATGATCTCGATAATCGATATATAAAACACACACACAAGAGAGATTAGTTTTAGTTATGTCGGATTTTGGTAAACAACAAGGTTGTAAACTTAAAATTATGAATTAGAGGGCGATAGGTTGATGATAGTCCGTGAGAAGGTGATGAACGTAGGTATTTCTTTCTTGAACTCCAGTATTTCGCCTGTTGTGAACGAAGAGAAAGCCACCGAAATATCTTGCGCAAAGGATGGTCAGGCGGGTCTCTGGACCTTCGTAGCTGGAAAATGCATGAATCGCGCTTACGTACAGGAGAAACTTAGGTTCGGTGGCTTTATAATAATAATAATAATATAATAATATAATAATAATAATAATATAATAATAATATCAATCTAATGGACAAACAAAGTAATATACTTCGAATCAGCGTCTGTTATCAAGGAGCACAAAAAGCCAGATCTTTTCTACAGTTTTATTTTCTAACTGCAATAACGTCATACCAGCTGTCCGTATCACTTGGTGCTCCTTGCTTTTGGCGCCCCTCCCTTCAAGAGCGATACCACGAAACCGCTTCGGTTGCGTTGCTTTCCGCTTGCGTTGCGTGCTTCGCTGCCCCGACTGGCATCCCCGGAGTGTCCGTCCAAATCTTTTTTAGTTATGGTTATTAGTTGTTTTTCGAAATTACTTGTTTCCTAGTTTGTCAATTGCATTGCACGTGGGTTTGTATTAGTAGGAAAATAATAGCATGAAACATGGAGCGTTCTTTATCACTTCCTCAATCACGCTTAACAAGAACAATAGAATAGTTTTTCCAAATAGATACAGTGCACAACACTATTCAACAAACATCTAAATTTTAATATTACAGCGGAAAAGCATTAAAAACGTATAAACGTAAGAAATAAATACAAAAAGGTAATTTCATGTCAAACAGATTCACGCTACATAAAATGAGAATCATGGTCATTTTACGGTTAAAAGAATCATGGTTTTGATAGGAACTCGTCATTCGCATTCCTTAGAATTGTTGTATTTTAAGATATTTATGTGCAATAATTTTATGGATTATAGTCGTGTTCTAAATTTGTAAAACGATCCGAAATGTTGTGCTCTCATCCTAACATTAAATTCAATAATACTTAGTTTCATTGTTGGTAAACACGTGTCAATTCTTAAGCTTATGGAAAGGATTTATCATACATGACTAGCAGAGTGATAGTATATTTTTGTTTAATAAAAACATGATTTTTAGTATTCCAAATTTGTTTTATAATTCAAATATCTGAAAATTTATTAATTATTTTGAAAAAAATATTTTCTCTTCAGTATCTATTGAAGTGAATAAGTATATAGTACAGTATTGTGAAACTTTGGGTGCGGGCCATTTATCACTTACATTTTAAAACTTCTCCATGCATGTTACCTTTAGAAATACTTCTGAGCGAGTATTAATATTTATCTATCTACATTTAATGGTTACCATCGTGTAAGAGGTGTTTATCTTCCAACACCAGAGTGCAAGGTTTAGGGCGCTAATGTTATCTTTATTATGAAAATACGAGTGATCATTTAATGACGAAAAGGTCACGAAAGAACGTAGTTCGATAATACAGAATTCCGGGGGCCGATTCTCCTTTGTTAATACCGGTTTCTTGGACACGGGAATACTATCAGAGGGCAGCTATCGCACCACCGCGCGATGGGTCATCCCAATGGAATGGCCAACCAGGTGAAAAATGATTCGCACATTTTTTTACATTTAACTAGGCAACAACACCATATACAGCATCTCAGATGCATCTGTGCTGCATTCTTGCTCGTTTTATTTCTCCACTAAGAATATTTTGTGTTGGCAGTGCAGTGCGCATGATTTCCGTTGGCGGTGGTGGAAGGCAGAGAGGTCACTCTGCACGTTCCTGCGGCGTCCTCAGGCGATTCGCGCATGCCGCCAGTCTAGCAGCCCTGTGCCATCATTCTCCGCTGCTCACCGCCGCGGCCGAGCACGCTGCCAACCCTCGTGAGCGTACTTGCGTGGATCTCCTCAATGACGCACTCAGCCGGGCGCTTTTCTTCTCGTGGAGACTAATTATTGAAACGTAGCTCTTAGAGGACACCAATGAAAGCATTATTTTGTTCTCGAACATTACGAAAAACATTCTTGCTCACGGAGGCTCGGGAAGAAAGGAAGAAGGACCAGAACAAGCAATTCTTTGGAACATTCTGTAAAATGGAATGTTGAAGTGTATTAAATATTATAGAGAACGGAAAAATGTCGTCCGTAATACGGCTGTTTGTTAATATGTAATGAATTATATAGTGATGGTGATAATAATACTTGCTTGATTTTAATACAAAATTATATGAGAGAGTTCAAATGCAGGTTCTGAAAATGTACAAGAATGAATCCCAAAAGTCGAGAGACAACTTGAGATCAAAGTGATACGAATTTAATTAAATGGGCGGTTTGCGGTATATCAGTCGATTATCTAAACAATAAATTATTTATCCTGGGGGAACGTCTCTGGGAAAAAAAGCCAACAAATTAAGGCAGTGTGGTTTAATACATCTCAGAAATATGTTGCTTAAATAGCAACCCATGATAGAGCACGCGAATAGAATTTGGCGGGCTGCAATACGAAGTGGATCGCGGGCGCAGGCATCAAGCAAACGCGGAGTGCTCCAATAGAAAAGCATAGCGAAACAAGAGATTGCCTAAAATTAATCGTTTGAATTATATTTTTTGTCAAATAAAAACTACAATTACTGTAAACAATTCAAAATAAACGTTTATGTTGAAAACCTGTGCATGACAATATGTGTTTTAATAATTAATATCATTACAATCAACAATTATTTGTCCCTAATAGTACGAAAATTCAGAGTCGGCCTACTCAGATATTACAATATATAAGTGATCGAACATGACGTTTGCATTGTTTATAAAAAGTATGAGTTAGTAAATATTATGATGTTTAGGTTCAGCTACGTTGTTTCTCAACAAGAATAATATTTCTAAAAATAAATACATATGAATTACCATGCTAAAGTATATCGAATTCGAATTGAATAAAAAATGGTATATCATCTAAATATAGACTATGTTACAACAATATAATATTTGTTCAAGTTTTTAAATGTTACAAGTTGTAAATTATCCCTAATAACATTAACGTCAATGTAATAATTCCATGCTTCCACAGGAAATCAAATAAAACTAAGGACGTTTTAACCGTCAGGATTACAGAAGATTTCTCAATCAAAGACGGATTTTTGTGAAGAACACTGAATGTCTTTGTTAATAAAATACAGTTAAGATGCTAAAGCGGTATACGGAAACCAAACTCCTGCGAATTAAGAAATACTTGACACTTTCAAATTGGTAGTGCTCTCTATACCAAAACTGATACTCTATGACTGGCATTTAAAAAAGGAAACTGATTTTTCATCCCATGTTTATTATTCATAGCGTGAGTCTATAAAATCAATATTAATTAACTTTTAAGATTACGTAGTGAATTGATGATTTGCATTTTTTGGGGAATGAAACATGTGGTGGTGAATAGAATTAACATGGAGTTAAAACGTTGATTTTTTGTCACATCATTGCGTGTGTTCCGTTTAGCCAAATCATCACAGACCCACTTCTAAGATTTTCTTACTAGCTGTAGTGCAGTATTACGTTGGTCAGCTCTGCGCAAACAACCGCCTTTTTCTCCTGCCAGGTCGCGATGTCCTTACTCCGCTTCTGTCCCCCGAACGACCAAGCGCAGGGAGTTGGCAACCGTTTTGCGGAGAAGCAGCCAGGCTGTTCTCTCGCGAGGAGGAATCGCGGAGAGCGAGTGGCGCCGCCCGACATAGTCGACGCTGAGCGCTCTTTGATCCGCGCTCTCCCCAGCGCGCATTGAGGGATTAGCTAATTTGAAAGAAGATAAAGTAAAAGTTTGTATAGCAATGCTAGCACTTATGTGGTGATTGCTCCGTTTTCAGAGAATGTGTAAAAGTATCTGCATTTCTGACGCAACGTGCGCGTCGGAAAAATTGAAAATATGAAGCGAGTAGTAAAATGATTTGAGGTTTAAATACGAAACACGGCAAGTGAGTTTTGATGACCAGATCCTATCCTTCGTAAGAACGCGGCTGCTAAGCTATTTAAGTTTTTTATACCGATTGAAGAAGTTGTTATTCTATCATACAGAGAAGTTTTCGGGTATATAGCGGAGATTGTGTTTCCACGTGGTGGCATTTGGTGTTCTACGCTTCAGGCTATCGATCTAATAACTGAGACTCTTCTGTTTCCTTCGCAAGTCTGGCCACAAGGGTTCGGAAGGGCCGACGAGGGCTGATGCCAAGTCGACTACGTGGTGCATTGGAGGCGTAAGATGCTTACGCCAGCATAGAGCCGTGGCATGCGATTGTCAGTGGTCCGCTGGGACGAGCAAGCATGTGAGTGTCTGGGGCGGATTGCGCTGGCGGCGTGCGCATCATATCGCTCTGCCGTGAATGTACATTTAAAGCCCTTCGTAACTTGCTTGTCGTTGCTTTTGATTAAGGAGAGTGCTCCTATATGTGAATGCAGTATGCTCTTCGTCTAATGGTGGTACCCTGATTGGTGTTAGTTCGCTCTATTCGTGGAGTGTTTGGTCGTGTGGGTGGTTCTATTATGTATAGTGACTCCTCACCTACCCTTATTTCAGCTGGATATCATGGGCTAGGTAGTTGCGTAAGGCACATGCCAAAGGATAATCTGTTGCTAGAGATCAGTGCGACGAGATGCGAGGTGCAACGTTCTTCGAGCGATGTGGAGAAGCGTTGCAAGGCGTGGTGAGACGTGAAATGACATGGCGCGAATAGGCAATAATAAAATGTGAATGTGTGTAGTGGCGTGACGATGGCTTCAGTGATGTGGTTAGGTATTGGTGTTGAGCGGGGAGATAAGAGAAGTAGCTCCGTGGTCGATGATGTAGACGTAGAGCGACTCCTGCTAACGCATTACGCTATGCTTGCTCTGGCTGGAGTTAGAAGACTTTCGACTTCATTAATTAGACGTTTCTTGGTAATGAATGGACATCCTGGACGGCTCATGTCTTTGTTCGCGTGTTCGTGATATAATAGCATAACATATAATGAAATAATAGTAATAGTAATATGAAAAACCGTGGTGTTTCATTTTTTGTTCGTTTGAAAAAGAGCGTCGCGCTTACTCTCTCGGACTAAGATCGATAATCAAGTGTTGTCCGCTGTTCTTCCTAAACAAATGGTTCCAGTTTCAAAGACATATTTTTATTATGGAGCATCGTATTAAGTGCTGTAGCAGAGGCCTTGATTTGGTAAGGGTTGTTGGATGTGTTTTATTGTTGAGGGTGTGTTTAATTGTCCCCATGTCGGGGCTTGCCATACACTGATTGCAGGGAGGGCTAGGGATTTCATGAAATGTAGGGTGAATTCTTAGGTTTTAGGGATGATTTTACTTTTATAGAGGGAAAGTTGGCGAAGGAGGAATAGGTAGATTTAGAGTGAACGTATATGGGCTTTTCAGGATAGAGGGTGTCAGAAGGACTCCCAAGTAATGATCTCGATAATGATATTATATATATATATTTATATATATATATATAT